>PVJH01013867.1:0-58824 GCA_004026705.1 Nesogale talazaci
AGGACTATGGATATACTTACACATTTCTTCACCATTTTCAGCTTGGTAAAATAAGGTGTAGTTGATGATGAAACCATTTCTCTGCTTCTTAGGAATCTCTTTCCATGCTATTATGACTGTCTTCGTGTCAATGTTCGCTACATTCGTCACGGGACCTGCTGATGGAACTTTAAAGGACAGAAGAAAGTGAATTAAACCTCAAGCACATCTGAGCAAGTCCTTCCTTCCTAAAGGCCCTGAAGGACACCAAATCTAGTTAGATGAAAACCAGGGCTAGGAGTGAGAAGTAGGGACACAGAAATGAACTGATGAATCCACTTGTTTGGGAAGATTTATTTTTCCTGGAATCGTCCATCTTGTATAGGAAGGGAAGAAGAGGGCTGAACCCCGGTGGTGTAAGAGGTTGAGCGTGGGACTGCGGCCCACAGGTTTGGTGGTTCAAATCCAGCGACAGATCTCAGGAGCAGCACTGGGTAGCTCCCACGACCACCAGAGGGCAGTGATTCCCCCCCTCCCAAAAAAAAAAAAAAGGAAGGGAAGAAGTGTTGAAACCAGAGAAAACCTACTTTCCTATCCATCTCTCACTATCAGTTGGCACCCAGGTCTCTCACTGATGTTTGAAAGGTGTTGATAGTATCAAAGAGTGGAAAAATCTGCCTCCAGGGGCTGCTTTTGAGAGACTAGGGATATTTTCCAATGTTGAATGTAAAGGAGCATTTTGAAAATGTTAACTTTTGAAAATATTTTAAAAAAATAAAAGCCAAGTAGTTCAACAGTAAAATCCTTGTTTCACAATTTAAAAAGATTTTCCCCTTGAAGTTTGCAGCCAAACTACACTCACATAAACTTCTTTTACCAATAGTACCTTAAATTCTCTGCCATTAAATAACTTACTGATGTTATCGATGCAGTTGTCTCACCCTCAGGGAGATGATAAAGTATGTTTTCATTTTTTATTTGTTCTTTTGGGGGGGTGTTTTTTGGTCATTGTTATGTTATATTGTTTTTGTCATAAAATGGAAATAGACCACTTAAGTAAACCATAGTTGTTCATAACACATGGACCAGCAGATGGATTCTAGACCCCATGTAATTCTAGCTCCAATCCAAGAACAGTTATTTCTTATGCCTTCATCATTGAAGATAAAGGTGCGACAGCAAAGTGTCGTGAAGGATGCAGATGGTGCCCAGTAATGGATCAAAATAGTGACTGTGGTCTCTGGCCACAGTGGAGGGATGAAACAGCTCTACTATCAGACAAAGAATATTGGAAACTTGATTATGGTGGATGGAACTAGGGTATACTATGATATCGGGTCAGATGACCTCCCTCTTGCCCAACCTGAATAGCTGTAGGTTTAAACAATTCCCACTTGTCTCATGAAAAAACTTTCCACTCTGATGTTTTTCACTTTTAATATTGCTGGTGGTCTTTCATTTCTTATTCTTTATTTTTATCTTTATGTTATTTTTATTCTGCTTCATTTTGTTTTTATTATTTCTGTTACATTTATGAGGCACATAAGGGGTGGATGCTTAGAGACGATAACTGATCCAGTGGCTTAACAGGCTTGACAGCTCCAGGTGGGGGGAGATGGTGGAGGAAGCAGGGAGCAAATAATGAATGTGGGAAAGGGGTGGGAACCATCGAACTAATTGCTATAATTTATATTCAACTTTTTAAAAGGCAACTTAACTGTGGAAGTGTATAATATGTACACTTTATACCAATAAAGCTTTTTTTACTTTAAAAGCCCTCTTGGAAAAACCTTTAAAATGTTCAACCTCAATAGAAACGTATATCCGCAGAGTAAATGATGATGTATGTAAATTATATTTATGCCAACCTGCATCAAATCAAGCTAGGATATTTAAAGTTATACAAATATGTAGACATTTTATTAATATATTTATAGTTCCATAAGTCTTCGGATTACTAAATGATGTAGTTTTAAATCTTACCGGGGAAGAGCTACAATCCAGATAGATATAAATACATGCTGTTTGTAGGGTTCAAAAAACATACGTTGCCAACCATTCTAAATAAAAGCATTTTCAAAGGAAAAAAAAGCATTTTATTCTTTCTCCTCCTAGAGAATTTTCCAATTTATGATGAATGGTGTAAGGCTCCTCAGGCGGTCTTCATTAAGAGGCATTTCTGGTTGGAGCTTCGCTTGTGGTTACACTAAGTTACAGTGGCCCCTGGGCTAAGTGATTTCGCTCTCTGGGCCTCCAGTTCTCTATGCTGGCTTTGGAATGAGTGACTCTCTAATCTGACAACACTGGGTCACACACAGAAAGCTTATAATAAACTGGAAGTGCAACAAGGATGGACTCCAAAGGGACCATGAATACGCTCCAGAGAACCAGAGCCTTGCCGAAATGTTGGCTAAGTCTCCAGGCTCCCCTTCCCCAGGAGGCCTCTGCTTCACACTGTAGAACATCAGGTCATCAGGAGTGGGAGCCAACTCAAACGGCCTCGAACAGCCACCACATGCCCCTGTACACACATACCTCCTTCTTTGACATAAGCCTGGATGGAGTAAGGCTCGCCCGCTTCATTTTGAAACATTGGATATACCGAGATGTTATAGCACACGAAAGGCTTTAATTTACCTGTAAAGAGGGGAGGAAAAAGCAGGCGTAAGTGCTGAGCCTAGCAACGTGGAAGCAACTACTTTCTACAAGTGGCGGCTTCTCAGCAAGCCATCCTGTTCTCGCTTGTTTCCACATCTGCAACGTAAAGGCATTTAGGTTGCATGGTCTCTAATGCCTCTTCCACACACGGGCACACTTTGTTTGATTGCACTTCACTTTACATCCTGCCATTTTTACAAATTGAAGGTTTCTGCCAGCCCTGTGTTGACTGTTGAAAAGACTTGTTCCATGTCATTTTTCCAACAGTATGATTATTAGCCATGATTAGAATATGATAGTTGGGAACAAAGAGGAAGGAAAAGCAGTTGGAACTATGGTGTTACTGACAGACGAAGCTAGAGGTCTCATGATAGAATTTTACAAAACCAATGACTTGCTCATGCAAATATCTTTTTAAAGCAACACAAAAAAAAAACTATACACGTGTCTTCTCCAGATGGAATATACAGAAATCAAATTGACTACATTTGTGGGAAGAGATGGTGGAGAAACTCAATATCAGCCACTAAAACCAGGCCAGGGACCAATTGTGGAGCAATCAATAGCTCATATGTAAGTCCAGCTCTTCTGTCTGCTTGCATCCCTGCCTGAGTATACTTAGGAACATACAAGCCATGGCGAGGGACTGTATTTCCACTCAGTGAGTCTATAGAAGAGAGTCTAACTGTCCTGTCGAGTTTCCAGGACTGTCAATCTTTATGGAAGCAAACAATCTCATTTTCTTTGAATACCTGTCGGCTTGAATGACTGACATTTTGGTTAGCAGTTAAAGCAACCACCAAGGCTCCTTGACTTATTAACAGAGGTGCTGTCAGGTAGTAAGAAGTGGTCGCACTGCTGCATTGAAGGGGAAAGTCTTGCTCAATTCTAAGTGAGGCAGGAATATTGTTGGAAAGAAGTCCAGTCCTACATTCACTTGGGGATAGGGCCTAGTTCTTAATGACAATTAAAACATAGGGGATATTATAGGCAGAGGGCAGGCTGGCTCCAGCATTCTTTGATGATTAAAAAAAAAACCTTCAAATTTACTGGGATTGAGTCTATACTGATGCACAGGGCCCCAATAGGACAAAGTAGACCTACCTATGTGGGTTTCTGAAATTGTCTTTCTCCTGTGGGGCAACTGGTGTTTTCAAACTGATGACTTTTCAGATTGCAGCCCTAGGTGTAACCACTATACCACCAGGACTTCGGAGACTGTAATGGTTTACAGTGAGTAGAAAGCCCAGGCTTTCTCCATCAGAGCTTCTGGTGATTTTGAACTTCCGACCATGCAGATCATAGCCCAACACATAACCACCGCACCACCTGAGCTCCCTGTCTTTGATGATGGTGGGTATCAACCAAGTGTTTTCCCTCAAGAGACAGACTGGGATGAAGGAGTAAGGAATTTAGTCACAGAGTCTGTAAAATTATATGTCCTTGGGGGAAAGATGGTAGATATCACAAAACTCCCATGAAAGATGAGAGACTAGAGAGCTGTCAAAGGAGTACACATCTGGGAATTGGAAGGGGCATCTAACATTTTCTATCCATGTTTAGTCTCCCTTCTCTCTGAGACATAACATAGTGGTGGCACGTTATGGGCTCCTGGGCACCCTCAAAGGCATCTCATGAGGACATGGAGGTGTCTGGATCAACTTTCATTTGCTCTCTCGGGAACTTGCCATTTCTCATTACCCATCTTACTTATTCTCACCCACTCCTAATTTGAGTATCAGGCATTCCTCTGGGGAAACGGGGAGTGCTGGTTTCAGAAACCCAACAAATACACACACAAACTCTCTGCCACTGAGTCAATTCTGACTCATAGTGACCATGTAGGGCCCTGTGGGCTTTGAGGCTGTTGAGCTTTACTAGAGCAGAAAGTTTCATCTTTCGCTCTTCGAGCAGCTGGTGGCTGTGAACTGCTGATCTTGAAGTTAGCAACCCAATGTGTTACCTACAATGTCACCAGGGATCCTTTGGTGTCAGAAGAGTGTCTTTAATTAAAGCGCTACCAACTTGCCAGGAGTTCTGGTGTTGCAGTGGTTAGACACTTGGCTGTCAACCAAAGGGATGAGGTTTTGAACCCACCAGTCATCTCTCTGGAGAAGAGGAATTGCAGCCTGAGAAACCCGTGGGGCACATCCACTCTGGGTCCTGTTGGGTCACTATGAGTCAGATTATACTCAGAAACAATAGGACTGGTTTTGTATAAACCATCATGGTGGCATAGTGGTTACCAACTGAACTGCAAAGGTCGGTAGTTTGAAACCATCAGCTACTAGGTGGGAAAAATATATAACCATCTACACCTGTAAGGAATTATGGTCTCAGAAACTAACATGGGCAGCTCTACCCTGTCCTATAGACTCACTATGAATGAGTTGGAATCAATTTGTTGGCAGTGATCTGGTTTGGTAGTCATCCTTGCCTTGAACATATATCAACTGGGCATAAAGTAAACTTGATAAACCAAGTGTTTTGCCTCATGTTGGAATTTCACCTGCATCACAGAGTGCAATAGCTGGAGATATCTAACTTTTATTTAATGATCATTTCACTCCCACCTTTGACAATAATCGAGGAAGATATCATTCCTGTGGGAGAATTCCAAGAGCCTACTGCCAAGAAAATGAAACCATCTTGCTTGTTCTTTCTCTCTCTCTCTCTCTCTCTCTCTCTCTCTCTCTCTGTCTCTTTCTTTTTTTAGACCTTTAGATTCTTTAAAAATTGTGGGGTTTTTAGTATGTGTACGCATGTGTGTGTGTGTGTGTGTGTGTGAAGATGATTAAGATTATAAGTAAAATCGTAAATAAAGTCAACATTCTCATGGAACCACCAAGTTATCTTTGGAAATCTCACATGGCTAAGTGCAAAGCCAGGAGTCAGGCACAACTACACAAGATCCTGATCTCATCAAGCTGGTGGATCTGAAGCTGATGGGTTTCACTGCGGACCCCTTTGTTGCTGTCTCAGAGAAAGTCCAGAGAACTAAGTGATACTGCTGTAATAAACCTCAACTGTCCCCATCTACTTAGGTACATGAACACTCTTTTCTTAACATGTATATTTATAGAGATTGAAAATGAGCTCAAGTTGGTGCTGAATCAAACCAGTAAAGTGTCATCAATGAAACCTATATAAAAAAACTCATAGAAAACATACCTGTTTTTATTTCACTAGGAAATGTATTTTTAAATAAAAATCTAATTTTTTATCTTTAATAATCTGAATCTGCACTTCTAACATATTTGTGCCTGGCACAGAGTCAACACACAATTCATGCCATTATGATTGCCTCCTGTCCAGCCTAAGCTGGCTAAGCTAAAAGACCTGTAAGAGAAAGTCTGAGTCCATGTTGGAGCATCTCCATACAGGGTGTGGGAAGCTCTGAAGCCAGCAATTCTTGGAGACAGAGGAAATGAAGGGGAAAGGAACCGGGGGCCTGAGGCCTCCTGTTGAGTTCTATCCTCATTTAGGGACTCCTTCTCTGGGCTAATTAGAGAGGCTGGAGTTAATTCCTTGGTTAAGTCCTTTCTGCCTCTCGTTTATACTTAAACTCAATTGGAACGAGCACTGAAGATTTCTCAAATCTGTCCTTGCTTAGGGAGACTTTCCTTACCCTGGCCTATTGCCTAAAAGTAGATATACAGGCAATATAGACACACAGGTTTCTTTATTTCGTTAGAAAGGTTGGGGATGGTGGAGGAGAGCAACCACAAGCTTCCTGAGAATTTCAGCCACTTACAAACGTGCCCACAGCTTCCTGTCCAAGACCTGCTGGGAAATGCCACCAAGCGTGCCACTTCACAGAGGGGTCACAGGAGGTTTTCAAATGTTATCAAGCACACGTGTAGCTTTTGGAGTCAACATTAAAGATCGAAAACTGATGAAAAGGTAACTGAATTTTCAGAGAGGCAACTTAGAGATTCCACACTGGTTACCTTTCGGGGCTGTCCAGTTACGAGCCTGAGACACAAACTCCCAGGATATAGCCGTAGGCTCAGAGTTCAATTCTGGGAGCCATTCAACAATCCATGTGTCCACATCCGGCACAGAGCTTTGCCACTCCACCACCAGCCGGTCCTGAATGAAGTAGGTCTGCGCGACTTCAATGCACTGAAATGCTGAAAGGCAAGAAATAGAATCACTCCATCGCTTCCCAACAAATCTTAAACATCCATCAACCAAACCTACAATGAGCAAAATTGTAAAGGTCAAAGTTCAACTTCCCATTGCCCCGTTGCCATAGATCGCTTGGAGTTCTTTGGCAACACCACACGTTTCAGAATAGATCCACTCCAAAATTATCAACGGTTGCCATTTTACCCAAGTATCTTGGCAGCCCTTGCTTCAGTGGAGCTGCTGGGTTGATTCAAACCACCAACCTTTTGGTTAATAACCAAGCACACAGCTGACAACAAAACCAAACAACCTTCTACGTCATAGACTCCTCTTATTGTGCTCGTTATACTTTCTTTAGTTTATCCCCTTTCCTTACCCCCTGACTCTGATGATTAAGTACCTTCATAACCTTTGTTTAAAGAACTTTGGTAATGCTAACCACATGGACAGTGGCTCAGCCCCCACCCTGCTGCCCCCAGCCACTCTTTGGGAGAGAAATGAAGGTGTCTGATCCTATGAAGATTTACTGTCTCAAAAACCCTAAGGAGCAGTTCGACTCTGTCCTATGGGATTGCTGAGTCAAAATCAACTGTTTAGTAGTGAGATGTTTTTATGGTTTTTTTTATCTTTGTTGAAGGGGTTCTGGTAGTATAGTGGTTAAAGTGCTTAGCTGTATTCAGCAAAAGGTCAGAGGTGAGAACCCAGTATCTATTCCACACGGGGAAAGATGTGCCCATCTGCCTCCACAGAGATGTACAACCTGGAAACCCTCTGAGAGGCAGCACTATTCTGTCCACAAGGAACCAACTCAAGACAGAGTTTGTTTTGTTTTGCTTTCTGAATCTTTACCCACCAAAAAGTAACTTGTTTCTAGAAAAGAATCCGTTTAAAGAGTTGATAACCAAAAAGATTGGCCTTCCCCCAGAGTCTCTGCAACTGAAAAAGAAATCAAACCTGAGACAAAGAATGACTCTAACAATAGGGTTACAAGCAGTGACTGCTTGGCTGGTGATCTGCAAGACATTGACCTCAAAATCTCACAAGGGAGATGTCTCAAAGTCAACAATCCAGACTAATCCTCCACAAATGAGATAGGGATTTCTATCCTAGAGCCCATACAAACCGTGTTTGCACAAGACACAAAGACATCAGTCCCCAGCACTAATGTAAAGCAGCGTTTTTTTGCAGACCTGGCAGAAAAGTCACCTCTAGAAAAGGACCACCAGCCCCGGTGGCGTAAGTGGTTGAGTGTGGAACTGCAGCCTGCAGGTTTGGCGGTTCAAATCCAGCGGCGGTTGGGTAGTGCCCATGACCACCAGAGGCAGTGATGCCCACAAAAAAAAAAAAAGGACCACCAGGATTCTTTTAATCGAGAAATTGAACAAGTGACTTCAAATCCAAATAGGAATTTAGTTGGAACCAGAGGCCTAGTGTTACTGCTGCTCTGATTCCACAGACGAGAGGAGGACACTGGGGCCATCACTGGAGGAAAGGGGAGAAAGGAATGGAGGGCATGAGGTGGCAGGACTCCCAAAGTCAGTGTGTATTTCTCACTCACTGCTTCCCCATCCAACACACAGGCAGGTTTCAAGGTTGGAATCCACAGGAAGTGGATGTAAATAACCACAAAGGACCATCCTGGATGAGGCCAGAAGAGGATATTAGTCAACCTATCATCCAGTTGCCCCAGAGAGCCAATTACAGCTCATGAAAACCCTGGATGTTTGAGAGTAGGACTGTATTCAATACCATTTTCAATATGATACTTCAGAAATAAATCTGTGCATTTTTTTCCTCCTCAGTTACCTCTGGGTTTATTCAAACATCCCATCATTCATTTAGTAGCTGAATGCTTAACAATTTGTCCCATGCAGGACTCCCCCAAAAGAGACTATACCCCTCAAATAAGCAGAAAGGTTTTTGAAGCTGGAATCCTGCATGAAGTGTGGGAATTCAGGGACGGGACTAGTCCCAATAGTCTGTAAGTATATTTATGAGGCTCTGTTCTTATAAACAACACTTTAGCTATCCTTTTCCCAAGCATTCATCAGACCGTCTTCTTTTTAAAAAAATAATTTTGTTGGAGGTTCATACAGCTCTTATCACAATATGTAGATATCCATCCATTGTGTCAAAGACTTGTGTTCATACATTGCCATCATTTTCTACTTTCTACTTGTGCCCTTGGTATCAGCTCCTCATTTTCCCATCCCTCTCCCTCCCTTCCTCCCTCCCTCCCTCATGAACTTTTTATAATTTATAATTTTTTTTCATGTCTTGCACTGTCCGATGTCTCCTTTACCCCCTTGTCTTCTGTCCATGTCCCTGGGAGGGGTTATAAGTAAGTTATTGTGATTGGTTCCCCCTTTCTCCCTCCATCCTCCCCTTACCCTCCTGGTATGGCTACTCTCAATATTGGTCCCAAGGAGTTTATCTGGCCTGTATTCATTCATCTTAGAAACAAGTTGCCATGGATTGAATTTTGTCATTTTGACTGCGCCAAGGTTGTCAATGGTTTGGCAGCTATGCAACAATATAGTCAGTTGCATGTTGTGATCTGCTGTGATCAATCGATCAGATCTAGGATTAGAGTGAGTTAGAACAAACAAACAAAAGCCATCCGAACTCACCAAGACACTATAGTACAGGGTAGAACCTGTGACTTTCTGAGACTCCAACTTTTTACAAGAGTAGAAATCTCTGCCTTTTGCTTAGCAGCCCAACAAGAAACCACTACACCACCAGGGTTCCCAAGGACTCTGATACTCTTATTCAGAGCACAGCCCCGGTCTTATATGAGGGAGTTTGGCAGGGTGTGGCCTGTATATCCTTTTATCTGGATGAGATAAAAGGAGAAAGGACTAAGCCAAGATCAGAAGGATGTGAGACTTCCCAAGAAAGAAAAGTCAGAACAAGATCATGTCCTTTGGATCCAAAGTCCTTTAACTGAGAATTCCCTAAACCCAGGGAAAGATTGATGCTAACCCGCATGGAAATTGCCAAGGAATAGTAGGCCCATCGATGTTGAAAGGGGATAAGAACCAAAACCTAGAGCCTGAACTTGGACTGCTAGCATCTTCAACTGGGAGAGAATAAATTTGTTTGGTAAGACCGTCCATTTGCAATGCATCTGTTATAGAAGCATCAAATCACTAAAGCAAAAGCCAGGGAATTTGTCATCCTGAAAGAATAATCTGTGGAAGAGCAAATGAAACATGAAGGAAATGTAAAGGTTAGTAGTTTAGTAGGAATAGGGACTAAGCAAGAGACATCCCCTCCCCACCCCCAAACCAAACGTCCATCAAGTCAATTCAGATCCATCGCAATTCCACATGGGTTCTGAGACTGTATATTTTTATAGGAGCAGTCTCATCTAACTCTCAAGGAACAGCTGGGATGATTGAACAACTGACCTTGCATCTAGCAGCCCAGAACCTAACACACAGCACCACCAGAGCTACAAGAACCAGAAAAACCCCTTTCGCTCCTATGTCACCCTCGTGCCACCTCCTCCTGCCTGCTGAGAGCCTCCAAGAGTTCTCAGTTGCCAATTCAGTCCATGGGAAGGTTAGTGGCAGAGCCCTCTGAACCATCTAGCCTTTTGTAGAAGACAACATTGGTGTGCCAGCTGGGTTCTGCCAGAGACCTTCTTATTGCTCCTCTGCTTGGCTTGGGCTGGCATTAACTTTGAGAGGTAACTTAGGCTCCAGAGACCCCTACAGGCTCAGTCTGAAACCACCCTCTCCTGATGCCGAGCTCAGTTCCCACTTTGGGCAGCAGTTCCTCTGCTTCCCAGACTCTTCCCCTCATTCTTTCTCTAGTCCCTCTGGGGGCATGGGTTCATAAACCACCAGCGCACAAATCCCGACTTGAAAACTGGAACCCATTCCAGTATCTAACTCCACACTCCTCTGACCAATATCGCAACTGTGATAGCCAGATGCCCTCCAGGGAGTAAGGAAAATGAGTCCAGGGATATGGGAAAGTTTCCTTACACCATGAGTCATCCTTAAAGGGCTGGGCAGCACTGGCGAGAAAGAAGCTTCCCAAAGATCATTCTACTGACTACAAACTAATTGCAGAATATTTTTCATCATTCAACAAGAACCAAGATGCAGGAGGAAGGTGGCGCTTTGCATGTGAACACCAGTCATCTCTTTTGATTTCTGAGACGGGTCTATCGGACACAGTTTGCAGATACTGTTGATGGTCTGCCGCTGCCAGTTCTCCCAGTCCCACCTCTGTCTTAGCGCACTCCCAAGCCTCTTCTCATTGGCTGCGCTAATCTAAGCTTGCCTTAGAGATGGCTGACGCTTCATAGGATGCAGGGAACATTCAGGTCAAAAGGATTCTAAGGGATTATCTCTTCTATGTCCTTATTTTACAGATAGGGAAATGGAGGCCTCCAGGGGGAACTCAAGAGGTCAGTGTGGAAGAGCATCTGTGGCCACAATCCTAAATCAATCTGAAACCAAGTACAAGATTCTAAGCCAAGTATATTGTACAGTTTGGGAATCAAGAAGACCTGGGCTTGAATCCCACCTGCAGGACTATGAGCAAACAACTAAGTTTCCGGAATTGCACATACCCCAACTCTAACAGAATGCACCTCCTTGAGTAAGTTTTAAGGTAAAGCTATGTGTGACCCTTACTAATGACCAATATGATAGTTATGCTTACAGCAATGAAGACTACAACTGCTCTCAAGTTGGCATCATTTTACTCAACAAATTTCTGCAGAACATTGTTACCTTTTACGTTTTGGACCCAATCAAAATCCAACTCGCAGCCACCAAGTTGATTCTGAAGTGGCCCTTTATAGGGTTTCCAAGGCTGCGTAAATATTTATGACAAAAAAAAGTCTCACTCTTCTCTCTTAGAAGGCTGGTTAGTTCGACTCACCGCCTTTTCAGTTAGCATTCCAACGATTACCACCAGCCTTCCTTCAGGTCTAGAACTCACTAACATTGAGTCAATCCCTGCTCACAGCACCCCTGTAGGACAGGGTAGAACTGCCCTGTGGCCTTCTGAGACTGTCACTCTTGACAGAAGTGGGAAGCCTCATCTTTCTCCCATGAAGCAGCTGATGGAGGAATTGACAGGCTCGAGGTCAGGAGCTCAAAGCATAATCACCATTCTACCAGGGTTCCTTAGGTCTTGAAGAAATGCTTGTTTAAACATTTTCTGTAAAGGGCCAGAGAGCAAATGTTTTAGGCTTTTGGGACCAGATGGTATCTGTCCCAACTGCTCAATTTTCTCTGTGTGAAAGCAGGCACTGACAATATATAAACAAACAGAAATGGCTGTGCTTCAATAGAACTCTTTTTACAAAAGTAGATGTCAAGCCAAATGTTACCGGTCGATTGACTATCACAGTTATGACTGGTGATAACTGATCCTCATGATACAAAGCAAGTGCCTTTCTAAATGGAAGGGAAAAATACTGCATAAATCCAACATAACATTTAAAGTAGCTTATGACATACTATTAAAGTTGCTCATCCATTTCTATTAGAAATGTAATTAGTCATAATATTTTATCTCAATAAAAAGAATTCACAATGCTCAAAACACTTCCCATGCACAATCTCATTTAATACTTCACGAAGCTCCTAGGTGAATCACTCACTGCCATCAAGTCAATACTGACTAAAAGTTCTACCCTGTCCTACAGGGCGCTGTGAGATGGGATTGACTCAATGTCAGTGAGTTCTAGACCTGAAGGAAGGCTGGTGGTTATCGTTGGAATGCTACAGGTGGGGTAGAACGACCCTGTGCAGAGGGCCCAGTGGTTTTAAACTTCTGCTATTTCCATTTGCAGGCCAACTCATAACCACTATTCACCAGGGCTCCTCTCTTGTTAGGTGCTCTTAAATCTGTGCAGATTCATAGCAACTGTATGCACAAGACACACTGCCGGTCTGTGCCATCCTTACAATCCCAGCTAAGTTTGAGCCCTTTACTGCAGTCACTGTGCCAATCCATCCTCTACTTTACCAAGCATGAGGCCATTCCTTAAGTACTGGTCTGCCCTAATACCATGCCCAGAAGAAGAGAGATAAAGTCTTGCTATTCTCACTTCCAAGGAATATTCTGGCTGTACTTATTTCAAGATAGATTTGTTTGTTCTTCTGGCAAGCCATGGAACTTTTTTTTTGGCATCACTGCCCTCTGGCGGTCGTGGGAGCTACCCCAGTCTTGCTGCTGCTGGATTTGAACCGCCAAGCCATTGGGCTGCAGTCCCGCACTCACTATAGCACCGGGGCTCAGCCCTCCATGGAACTTTTAATATGCTTGACAAACACTTTAGTTTAAATATATTACTTCGTCTTATTTGTCTGATTCAAAATAATAAATACTAGTCCATTTTAGCTCAGTAATGTGTAGGATATTGATCTTCATGTGTTCCATTTTATTTCTGTTACTTGAGATTTTTTTTAGACTTTGCATACTCCATATTATGATTATGAATGGATGTTTGGAGCCATTTGTTCATATTTTGAGCCATGTATCATGACCAAATTAAGGTCCCCAAAGCTTTGTTTTATCCATGTCATTCAGGTCAATTCTACTTTGAGGGGGCAGCTCTTCTTCAGTCATATTGTGAAGGTTTTCCAACCCAAGGGGCTAATCTTCCAGCCCTGTTTTTAAAGCCCATTCCTTCTTCCTAATCTGTCCTCTGTCTTTAATCTCCTAATCTTCCTTCTTCCTAAACTGTACTCTAATCTCTATTCTGTCTTCCTAATCTGCAAACTCTGATGCAATGTGTCCCCCGTGGGTAAAACTGCAGGTATTTAAATTATTGGTGGCATAGCTTCCAGCATCACAGCAAAGCAAAAGCCACCACAGTCCGACAAGCTGACAGATTACATAGAGATTCCTATATAGTATTCCCATTTTACGAGTAACTTAGAGAAATTAGATCACTCGCTCAAGGTTACCTGAGAGCTCGTGCTAGAGAGAAAAATTTAGAACCCAAGCCTGTTGGCCTGGAACATTCATTCGCCCTTCTTGGGTCACACCAGGAATCTTGGGTCACACCCTTCTTGGGTCATACCAGGAATCTGAGAGTAGAGCTTAGCAGGACTTCTGTTAATTTAAAATGTGCATTTCAACAAAGCACTCATTTGTCAGGAACTTTGCTGGGATTATTAGATAAGCAGGAGCTAGATTATCAGGTCCCCCTGGAGATGCTATGAAGTAGGATGTGAGACAAACCCTTGTTCTGCTGCACATGGGCTCACTATGACTCAATGGCCCCCACCACCAACAGCAACCCACATCCACCAGTCGTCCGCAGTCAGGGCAATGGTGAGCGTGCTCACTGCTGACCAAAAGAATTGGAGGTTTGTGCCCACACAGAACCATCTCCAAAAAATGGACTGGTGAGCCACTTTCAAGAAATTGGGCCCTGATAACACTATTCATCACGGCTCTGTTTGACACACACGGGATCTCCGTGAGTGGGCATCAACAGCTGGTTTCTAAAAGAGTGTCAAGTGGCGTGGAAACCACAAATACATTCTAAAGTGAAAAAAATGGAAGAACTCGTTCAATTTGAGAAAAGGAAAAGTAAGGGAACTGGAAAACAGCCCACACCGTCCAGTCTAAGGAAATGGAACCACACCTCCTACAGTCGAGTGGATTCTGACTCATAGCACCTGTACAAGGTGGAGGACAACTGCCCCACAGGGGTCTCACGGCTGTACATCTGTAAGGAGGCAAGTGCCAGAGCTTTCCCCCACAGAGTGGTCTCAGCCACTGACTTTGGGGTTTGCAGCGGGGCTCATTGCCACAGCATCATTGGGCTTCCACACAGCAAACAGAGACACAGGTTGTCGATTGGGCCCTGTGTTCCCTGATGACAGCTAATAGTTATTGAGCACTTGTTCTTTGCCAACTGCCTTAGCATAGTTCTAGGCATTGGAAATTAAATAAATGAAATATATGCAGGCCCCTGTCCTCGTGGGACGTACATCTTAACGAGGGCAAGAGAGATAGTAAAATAAAGGAGAAAACATACCTGATGCGTGCTAGGAACCAGCTGCAGAGAGAAAAACAAAGTAGGGCAGAGAAAGCCTGTGGCCTAGAATTCTTGAATAAGGACCACATAAAGTATTTTATTCCAAATCAATGTGTAGAATGGGAACAGTAAAAAATGTTAACAGTGACATAGTCATAAGGATAAGGAGCCTACATATTGACAAATATAAACATTCAAGTTTTCCTAATGTGGTAGGTGGGTAGAAAGAGCCAAAGAGAAGAATCAGGAAGCTGAGCATTAAGTCAAGGTTGGTGGGGTATGGGAAGTTTTCCAAAAGAAAGATTGTAGCCACTAAGGGCAAGTTTTATGGCTGGAAACATTCTTTTACATATGCCACATTCAAGAAGACAAAAACAAATAAAAGCTGCACATGGCACCTCTAAGTCTAAGATTTTGTGTTACATGATTTATAGGATTTCTGATCACCAATACAAGTTTTGTCCCCGAATAATTTTATTTCAAGGGGCTCAGTAATTACCAGCAATGGCCTTCAAAAGGAACCAATTCGTTTGTCCCTGCCTCCTCCTCCCCTGCCCAGGTCCTCACTGAAGGATTACCCATTCTATTTCAACTCCAAAGAAGTTGATACCCTTGAAGAGGTAAGGGCTGTTTATTCCCCCACTAGAGTTAACTGTCTACTTACATTTTTCGTGAATAGCAGGAATCCTCAGGATAGCCTTGGGAGACTCCCCAATAGAATTGTAAGATATTGCAAACACCCAATAGGTGTTGTTTCCCAGGAACACTTCAAGGTCCTGATTAGTTGTGTTTGTTGTCGTTGTGAGGTTTGTGCTGTTTTCCGGAAAGTACCTTATGTTGTAGCCAAGTGTTTTCCCCAAGACTGGGCCTCTTCTCGCCTCCAAAAGAAACACAGTTTATTGCCAACCACAAAGGAAAAAGAGAAGATATTGAGACAGAGATAAATGGTGGTGCTGGTGGCGGCAGTTATAGGTGGAGGTGATTAATACTAATTACCAAGAGTTAAACAACAGTCAGGAAATTTGCCTCTAGGGGTGGAAAATATACCTTGTTAATACTCTAATTAAACATCTCCAGTAAAATATTTATAAATGATACCTTGGTATCAATCTTTAACAAAAGTCTATATCGATGGGGCCAAACTAGGAAATGATCCAAGGTAAGCTAAGCAGCTCCAGTTCTTTGAGGATATGCCTCTTCTTGCCTGGCTCTATCAGCATGTGAGAGAACCCTGGTGGTCTAGTGGTTATGAGTTGAGCTGCTAACCGTAAAGTCAGCAGTTCAAATTCACCAGCTGCTCTACAAGATGAAGATGAGACTGTCTAGTCCTCATCTGTAATTCATGAGAATTACAGACTCAGAAACCAACAGGACAGTTCTTCCTTGTCTTTTGTGGCAGGTATAAGTCTCGATCAATTTGATGGCAGCAAGTTTGAGTTTGACCATTATTTGCCTTGTCATTGCTATTGATGACATCTTCCACTTCCTTTTCCCTGTAATCTTCCTGATCTTTCCTGTCTTCTTCCTCTCTTGTTCTTCTTTGAGAAGAAGGACGCACCTACCGTATCTTTTGTTCTTCATTCCCAGGCAATCACCTCAGAAAGGAATATTGGGGTCTTCTTCTGCCTTTGCGATCTATAACTCCGCAGACCTCACACTGAAGACACACCAGCAGCTGGCCCTAAGTCAGAGCTCTATTCAGACTTGGGCTTGGAAGCTATGGAATTTTACATCGCCTTTTAGTGGACGCTAGCAGGATTTTCACAAGAAGGAAAAGGTGCCTCCGTCACTTGCACTTTGTCCCCACTCTGTTAATGTTCCAGACCAAAGTAGAAGTAGGCCAGGTTGGGTGATGCAAGGTTGGAGCTTCTGTAAGATGACTTGTGTGGCTATTTTAGGATGGGCAACCTTTCAAAGGTTTGGGCATTGTTATATACTAAAAGAAAAGAAATTCAAGTGGTGAACACACAAGTTCTTGGAAGTGTAAGAAATGGAAGGTTTTTCAAACAATATGAATGAATGAACAGAACCCAGACAGCAGTTACCTTCCACAACAACAGCACTGGCCTTCCTCCGTTTGCTTCTGGGGGTCTCAGGACTCTCCATAGATCCAGGCCAAGCGGAGCTGTGAGAAACACGAATGAGATGCTCAACTTAGACACAAGGGCGTTACAATGGGAGATGAGCAAAGTTAGCTTGACTGCCTTTAGGAAATGCAGCTGGGAAGCAACTCAGGGATAATATGGAAAACGAAAACCCAATCCACCGGCATCCAGAAATGTCGACTTAAAGTAACCCAACCCGCCCCCCCCCTTGGGTTTCTGAGCCTAAGTCCTATAGCTCTCCCAAAGAGCAGCTGGTGGTTTCAAACAGCTGACCTTGTAGATTGGATCACAATCCAATACCTAACCACTACACCACCAGGGCTCGTCTAGCAATGTGGGAAGTGGGAGGATAATCAAAAGACTGGGATCAACTAAACTCATTGTCATCAAGTTTATTCTGACTCATAATGACCCATAAGACAGGGTAGACCTGCCCCTGTGTGTTTCAAGACAGTAACTCTTTTGTATTATTATTATTGAGTTAACACATACTTTATTCCATAGTTCAATCACATCAAGCAGACTTGTACAATTGTTACTACAGCCAATTTCCAAGCATTCCTTTTCTTTCTGGACTCCTTGACATTATCTCCCTTTTGCACCTTCCCCCACTGTACCAGCCCCACCCCCACCCTCCAAAAACCCTTATTCTACTTGCTGTCCTCATAAGTTCTTTAATCCTCAGTTTCATATACGCAAACACCGAAAAACATATAAACCAACTTCGAATGGGTGACCTCATGTGACACAACATCTCTGAAGTCCACCTTAATTTAAACAAACAAATATATGGAAAATGTTTAAAACCGAGTAAGGTATAGCATGCATCATTCTTTACTGGAGTAAAAAAAAATCTCTGCTTTTATCCTGAGGATTGGCTAGTGGTTTCAAACTGTTGACCTTGCAGCTAGCAGCCTAACTTGTAACCACAACACCTCCAGGGCTCCCTGGAATCAACCAAAGGTAAATATACATTTTTCCTAGTGTGCTGATATGCTATAAAAGAAATACAGTAGACCTTGTTATAATATAATATATCACACCAATCTAAATTTAAGTAGGACTCTTTCATGTCCCCTCAGGTAGATAGATAGATAGATAGATAGATAGATAGATAGATAGATAGATAGATAGATAGATAGATGTGGTCACAATCACACAGGAGTATGAGTTTTCTCTGTTATACTAAGAGACCCCAGCAGTACAGGGTGTATAAAAAGAGCATATTAGGCACAAAAAGAAGCAAGCGGAGCTGCAGGAAGCCGTATGACTTGCCCCACAAAGATCACCGAGGAGCAGAAGCGAACAGAGAAAAGGACATCCCCCAAGAACAGACCAAGTCTTCCCCTGATTTCACACTTCTGTCTCTGAACCTGTGAAACATAAACCTTCGTTCCTTAAAGCCAGACACCTACGGTATTTTGCTTATAGCAGCTTGAAATAACAATGACACTTAAAACACACCCATCTCTATGAGGTGACTTTTAAATGTTTGTGAAAAAACGGAATGACAAACAATGGAATTTTCCCAGACTTCGTCAAGCCCCCTGGGGGCACCCAGTCGATTCTGACTCATCATGGCGCTATGAACAACAGAGTGGAATGCCACCACGCCCCGTGCCATCCTTCTAAGGCAGCAGGCACGTGCCAATCACCTTGCTGAGGGTCTTCCTCTCTCTCCAGGGCCCTCTGCGTTACCCAGCACGGCCGTCTGCTCCGGGTAGTGCTGGCTCCTGATGACAGGTCCCAAAGACGAGAGATAACACCTGGTCTTCTTTCCAAGGCAAATTTGTTCATTCTCCTGTTCGTCCATAGTACATATGATATTCTTCACCAAGAATATAATTCAGAGGCATCAATTTTCCTCTGCTGTTTCCTGGCCCAGCTTTCATACGTCTATGGGGGCCACTGAAAATTCTACGACTTGGTTCAAATGCACCTAAGTCTTCAAAGTGAAATCTTCTCTTTCTAACACTTTTTTCTGTCTTTCTTTTTAAGAATCACTTTATTGGGGGCTCATAAAGTGCTTTTCATAATACATACATCATGTCAAGCACATTTGTAGCCATTATCATTTTCAAAACATTTTTTCTACCTGGCTTGCTAACATTTTAAGAGATCTTTTGCCACAGATTATCCCCATGCAATACATTATTTGATTTTTTTTTTTTACTCCTACATCCATGGGTATGATTGTAAATCCAAGTAAAACGAAAGCCTTGACAAGGTCAATCTTTTGTCTGCTTATCATAGTTTTATTTACTGGTCCAGTGGTGAGCTTTTTTGTTTTCTTTACGTCAAAGTCTTATCCATAGAAGACTTCAGTCTTCGATATTCATCAGTAAGTGTTTCAAGGTTCATCGAGCCAACTATGTCATCTGCAAATTGTAGGTTGTTAACGATACTCCCTCAATCCCTGATGCCTATTTCTTCCTTCTGAATGGCATAGCGCAGAACCTTGGGAAAAGGAGGAAACCAGGTAGTGCCCCAACTCCTGGCCTTTTGAATGGACACCTCTTTTGTAACCATGTCCATCAAGAAGCGATCAGACTAAATACAAACACCTCCAACGAGAGGTTCAGGCAAGTCCCTGGAAATCCCGAAGGCAGTGGACTGTTGCAGGCATCTTTCTCACATCGGTCACTACACCACCGATCCAGAGAGATGTCCTACTGCCACATGGGCCAGGACTCACGGCAGATGACCCCTAGGTCAGAGAACTTGGCTATGTGAATGAATAAGAAGGGCCTGCGTCTTAATGAATTCATGGTCTAAACCCATTTCTCCCACAAACAACGTGAAAGCTGGAGAGAAAGTTTAGCAGGGTCAGCATTTTACTACTTTACTCTGACATTTCAGAGGGTATGTGAACATCACCAAGCATTCACGAATTCACTAAAGGATGGCCCCAAAGACATCTGGCTCCTCATTTCTACAACCTGGGAAGGTTACTTTATAGGACAAAAGGAACTTTTCAAATGTGGCTAAGTTAAGGATCTTGAGATGGCAAGAACACCTAGGTGGCATATCTGGATGGACTCGAAATGTATTCAGAAGTCCTTAAAAGGACAGGGCAGGGGGGATTTGAACAGAAGAGAACAGGATGATATGGTAACGGAGGGGAAAATGGAGTAATGTGCTTTGAAGATGGTGAGAAATCAAGACTCGCTGCTCTAGAGTCAATTTAGTTCTGGAGGGACCCTCCAGAACAGGGCAAAGCTGCCACTGTGGGTTCCCAAGACTGTGATTTACAGGAGTCGAAAGCCTTCTCCTCCTTGGGAGCAGCTGGTAGTTTCAAACAGCTGGCCTGGCAGTTAGCAGCCCAATTTGTCACTCAGTCTGCCTCCAGACCACCCAGAGGATGGAGGAAGGGGCCACAGCTCAAGGAATAGAAAAGGTCATGGAAGCAGGTGTCCCCTGAGAGACTTCTGAAGTAAACAGCCTTGCCGATACCTTTGACTTGAGTCCAGTGAAATGAAGGTCAGCTGTCTGAGCTGCAGACCTGTCAGATAATAAATCTGTGTTGCTTTTAGCCACGATGTCTTTGGTCATTCTTTACAGCAGCTGTGGGAAATGAAGGCATGCATCAAATGCACACTGATCATTCACTGGGATCCGGCACTAGGTGAGACTCGAGATGTACAGAGAATGTTGTCTGCCCATCTGGATGTCTTACCAACCAGGAGCCCCTCAGCATCCCTGGTGAGATGGCAAAGGCACAGACCTGATGCTGGTTAAACTGGGGTTGAAATCAAAGGAATAGCAATCTATCACTGAGTATCTCCTAGGGAGATTTTACATATTTCATAGGGCTCTTGGGAGGGTTAATAATAACAACAGTGCTGTGGAATTTATTGAATATTTACTATGGGATAAACACTTAATCTTATTTAATCTTTACAGTAATACCCAAAGTATGGATTACTATTGACCCTAGTTTACAAATAATTATATTCCAGTGGAGAAGGCAGAACAAATGGGAAACGAAGACTTAGAGATCTTGCCCTTCCATCTTACCTGAAACTGCAAGAGAGTCAGGATGGGATGTAAACCAAGTCTAGTTACTGTTCCTCAGGGCGACACTGTCATTCTTTTCTGCCCTGACAGTCATTGCATAGACAGCGCCTTGACAGAAACCTGGGTAGGCCTGGGCTGTTAATACAGTAACTCTTGGTGGCAGAGTGTTTATGCTTTGTGTCAAAAACCACAAGGTCATCAGTTTGAAACCACCAGCGACTCCTCAGGTCCATCAGCACATGGTCAAGAGAGTGGGTTTTACTCAGCAGGGTACTTATTTGTTAGCTGAAGGACAGAATCAACTGTTAGGTAGCTATGACTTGAACAAACTTGAAGCAGAAGCTAAGGAAATGCCTGGTTACACTTCTGGTCTTATACAGGCTCTGCGTGCAGTGAGGATCAACACATTCTGTCCGCTGCCGATAGAGCGATTCACCTTCGTAGCATGCTGCTACGACAGAAGTAACATCCCTAAATCTTACTATGCCTGTTAGCAACATGGAACCCACTCCTGAGGGAGAGCTTTGGGAAGTAACGTATGGATCATCTATTCCTTTTCTTTTTAAAATCTAGGTGATTTATCGAGTCATGTCACTAAGTCCTTCAATCTCTATAAGGAAAAATTATCCAGGCTGATTATTTGACTGGGTCTAAAAATTAAGTCAAAATATTGAATCTAAGGAAACCATCCAAGCCACGCTAGCCTGAGACCCCAATTTCCCTTTCAACGCATTGACAAAAGTCACTGTCATTGAATAAGTGCCAACTCGCAACACCCCTATGGGGCAGGGCAGAATTGCCCTTGTGAGTTTCTGAGACTGTAACTCTTTCTTTTCCTTCCTTTCCTATTGCCTTTCATCGTGCAGTAAGTCTGGATCCGGCGAGAGCTCGTGAAGCTCTTACCGTCAAGCCTACATCTCTTCATCCTACAAAAGAACGCGGTGTGGCCCGTGGTGAAGACTTTACACTTTGTATGTACGACTGTCAGAGAAGAGACAATTCCGAATCCTACAAAGGGCACATCGGTGCTACGCACTCTGTGAACTTTGGTCCTGGTGGAGAGCCTGCTGCCAGAGGCTCAAAGATGGGACATGGCACTGCGACCACAAGAAACTGTTGCCCTTTGACGAAGCAGATGGCCCTTGGGAGCCTGTGCTTCCTGAAGAGGAGGGAGGAGAGCCGGGGAAGATGAAGATCAGCTTTCCAGAGACAGCAGAAGAGGAGCTAGGGGAAATGACTCCAGAGGGTTCAGATTCCACCACCGGTAGTTCAACTCCTGAACTGAAAGTCTGATCATCAGATACACGTCTTCCATAGTAAACCACCCATGGACTAAAACAGGCCAGCAGAGAAAGGCCTCTGCTGTGCAGGGCTACTTTCTGCTGAAGACAGACGGGCCCAGTCAAGCCAGGGGAATCTGAATGAGCTCCCGTGCTGAAGCGCCCTTGGGGTTCCCTGTAAGACTTCCAGGTAACCAGATGCCCCGCTTTTTAACAATTTGTCCCGCATCCCACAGTGTTTTAAAATTAGATAAATATATTGCAATACTATTTTTGCATTCTATGGACATTTCTGTTGCTCCATATAAACCAAATTTTTAATCAAGGACCCCCCTTCCCTTCTCCCAGTCAATGGTGTCCCACTTAAAAGCGAAACCCTGAGAGTATCAGAAGGGAGGTGGGGTCACCACAGCCTACTGTCCTTCAGAACGAGTATGTGCAAGGCTGTGGTTGGATTTCTTGTTGCTGTTTATGTGATGATGGAGAGGAGATATATATATATATATATCAAGGCCTATTTTTCTGACTTTTCCCTTAAAGCAGATAGCCCTTTCATTTCAGCTGCAAAGAAGAGGGAATGCATTATAATTTATTTCTTATTATTTAGATTTCTTTTCTTTGCACACCGTTTGATTTCCTTTCCTTGCACACTGCTTCTGGACCTCATTGGATTGTTTTTAGTGGTATAAAGAAAATGCCTCTAAAACCAACAACAACAAAAAAGAATGTCAAAGGACCAGCCTGCCTTGCTCCTGGGTGGTTCCCTTTCTTTCTTGGCTCCAGTCACTCCAGAACCTTGACTCCTGGGCCGCACAGCGCAGAGCTAAGACATACTCCGTAAAGACCTGCAGCCCTGTGAGGTTGTACGTCTCTCCTGTGTCGGGGTCCTTGGTGAAGTCGACTTCCTTCTGTAAAGCATAGAAAACCCTGAGCTGAACCGGATGTTCTCAATCCATTTCCCCTTCATTCCCCACCCCACTCATACCTTTGAGGCAATAATCACACTGCACCTCAAGATATTCTTTTCTTTCTTCTTCTTTTTAAACCATTTTATTAGGGCTCTTACAGCTCTTATCACAATCCATACACACATCTATTTTGTCAAGTACTTTTGTACATTTGTTGCCATCATCATTTTCAAAACATTTTCTTTCTACTTGAGCCCTTAGTATCATCTCATTTCCCCCCTCCCCACCTCCCTCGTGAACCCTTGATAACTTATAAATTATTTTCTTTCCTGTCTCATGCCAACTACTGTCTCCCTTCACCCACTTTTCTATCATGTGTCCGCCAGGGAGGGAGTTATATGTAGATCATTATGACCCATTCCACCCTTCCCCCCCCCCCACCTTCCCTTAGCCTCCTGGTATCACTACTCTCATTATTGGTCTTGAGGGGTTTATCTGCCCTGGATTCTCTGTGTTTTCAGCTCCTTTCTGGTCTAGCCAGATCGCACTGGGGTCATATTGTTAGTGGGGAAGGTGAAGCATTAAAAACTAAAGGAGAGTTGTGTGTTTCATCAGTGCTTTAACTACACCCCAACTGGATCATCCCTTCCTTGTGTCCCTTAGGGGAGGAGACGTCCAATTGTCTACAGATGGGCTTTGGGTCTCCACTCCTCACTCTCATTCACATCAATATGATTTTTTGTTTTGGATCTTTGATGCACAAGATACCATTTTCACAGATAAACCTGCAACTGTCCCTGGGGACAATTTACACCTAAATAGAGGATAATCATACCACACACTGGTATTTCACTTCTCCTTTCTTGCCTTTAAGCATGGGCCGTAGGATTCGAGCCTCTGGGTGCAGGGCTAAATGAGTAGATCATGGTTACTGGCTGTTCTGGAAGATAGGAAGTGGAGCCCGGTGACCTGAAGCAACTCTGTCTCCGATTTAAACTCTGGAGGTGAGCCCCACATCTAGAAATACAACCTCGAGGAGCAGTCGGTGACCACGATCTTAACGGCATCAAGTTCAACCTTCATGTCATCAACAGAATAGAAAAGAATCAAGTGTCCAGAGACAGCCTCAGCTTCTGTTCATGATAGAACTAGCAACCTAGCACACATGTGCTCATCCCTAGACTCTGTACCTTTACCCACGCCTGTCCTCTCCAATGTGTGGCCTTCGGGCGATCATGGAAGCTGCTCAGGGATCTGACAGCCTGGATGAGCACATTCATCTTGACAGACACATCCCTTCTCTGTAGACCTGAGTTTGCTCCTTAGCAAAATGAGGCTATTGCACCAAGGGATCTCTAAAGTCCTATCTTTAGCCAGACCTCCAGGAAAAGCTCAAGCTTTTGCCAGTCCTGTTGAAGCTTGGGCAGAGTTGCTACACTACAAGGTTTGGACCTTTGGTTTACATAAACAAACTGAATTAACTAGTAGAAATAAACTGCAGCCACAGGTCTATGAGTCTATTTCTCTGTATGAACAAGACAGCGTTTCATGGAACCCTGAAAGAGAAGTCCTGCTATTTCTTATGTGTAGGGGCCTACTGGTGCTCTCAGTGAAGTGCGGGATTACTAACCTCCAAGGTTTATGGTCCCAGAGACCCTAGGTCCCTGTGTGTCATAAACAACTTGATGGCAGTGGGTTTGGTCTTTGAGTTTATATGTGTGTGTATGTCTGCGTAAATAAGTTCATAATTATAGGCTTGGGGCTTAAAGGAAGTTGGGTAAGAGAAAGAAGCGTGTCTCTGGAAGAAGGCTGAGCGTCGCAGCTGTAGAGGGCCATGTCTGGTCTCTCAACCTTCTGAGGGGGCCTCAGAGAAGGAGGTAGGATCCATAAGCGATGGCAGATGCACTGCCAATTCTTCCACTTTCTTCCAAATGGCCCCTGTGTACACTGTAGCCAGAGACGTGGGTTTAGGAGAAAATAACTTAGGACAATCCATGATTTCTAGGGCAGCATCCTGCTCACGTTATGTTGCTTAAAAGGGTTTGACCGGGGTAGCCTGAAGCCCTCAAGGAGGCCTAACCCTCTGGTGGCTGCCAGAGGTGATTCAAAAGAAAACAATACTAAGGCATGAAGATGTGTCTAGAAGACTGAAAAGGCTGATTCTGCTTCACATGCTTTTTGGAAAGATCATGTTCTTTTTAAAAAGTTTCTAACGTTCCCCCTGCTCTGCTGCCACGCTCTGTACCTGCATGGCCTATCTACTGGTCACCTCATGGTCCTTCAGGCTCAGAAAAGGCTGCCTACTGCCAACATTTCAGTCCATTCTTCTGAGTCCTAACCTTGGACAAAACAAACATCTGCTCATTATTATAAACAATGTGCCCAAACAAACCTGTTACTATTGAGTTCGTTCCAACTTCTAGCCACCTGAGTCCCCCTCTCAGGCAGAGAGGGACTGCTACACGGACTTGCCAAGGAAACAGAAAGCCACACCTTTCCCCTCACAAGGGGCTGCTGGATTCAAAAGGTTCCACTTTCAGTTAGCAGGCAAGTGCTTAACCCAGTGCATCACTAGCACTCCTTTAAGGCTACTTTGTCCTGGCTTTTTGTCCAGGTTTGTGCCTCTGGCAAAGGAGCCCTGGTGGCATGGTGGGTTACTGCTGCTAACCACACAGTCAGAAGTTCAAGGTCACTGGTCACTGGAAGGGAAGACGAGACTTTCTGCTCCCGTAAAGATTTACAGCCTCAGAAAGTCACAGGGAGCAATTCAACTCGGTCCTGTACTATCACTCTGAGTCAAAATGCACCGGATGGCAGTAAGTTTTGTTCGCGTATTTGTTTTTAGAGCGATTTTGGGCCCTCCCGGAGCCCAGGGACAATTGCTCCTTTAGGTCCATACAGCCTTTGCCAAGTCAACACAGACTGGGGAACCCTAAACAAAAACATATCAGCTTCATCGTGTTTGTTTCTAACCATCTGTACTTTATGCAAAATCCAACCCACCCACAGCATTTGAAGAAAGCACTCAGAAGTTTTGGTGCAAAGCCAACTCAAACTCATCAAAGAGTCTTGAGATCCCTTTGTAGGACGGTCACGTGGCTCCCTTATATACAACTTTCTTTACAGTTAGGCTGCAGGGAGCCAGGCACACCTGCGTTCTCTGAGTAACACCTGTGCTTTGCAACACTCTGAAGAGGTCTGGTGCAGCAGATTTGCCCAATTCAACTTGTCTTTTGATCCTGTGACTGCCTCTTCCAAAAGCATTGATTGTGACTCCAAGCAAGACCATATCCTCAGCCACTTCAACCTCTTCTCTGTGTATCAAGGTTGTCCAGTTGTGAGGATTTTGATCTTCCTTACCCTGAGTTGTAATCATACTGAAGGCTATAACTCAGGGGCCCTCGGACTTTTTAAGCAGGGGGCCAGTTCACTGTCCCTCAGACTGTTGAAAGGCCAGACTATAGTTTTAAAAAAAAACACACACACACAAACTATCAACAAATTCACTGCGGGCCCAGGATGAGCCGACTGCTAAGCAGGACAGGCAGCAGGGGCAAAAACACCCTGTGGGTCGGATAAATGCCCTCAGGGGGCCGCATGTGGCTGCTGGTCATAGTTTGAGAACCCCTGCTATAACCCTTGATATTCATCAGTAAGTACTTCAATTTCTCCTCGTTTCAGCAAAAAGGTTGTGTCATCTGCATACTGCAGGTTTCTTAATAAGTCTTGCTGCAATCCTGTGGCCTCATTCTTCTTCATACAATCCGGTTTCTCTGATGATTTGCTCAGCATATGGATTTAACATGTATGGTGAGAGGAGACGATCCTAACGCCTACCTCTCCTGGCTTGAAACCATGCGGCAAGCCCTTCTTCTGTTTGCACACCTGCTTCTTGATCCATGTACAAGTTCCTCATGAGGACAATGTAGGGTCTGGAATCCCCACTCTCCTCAAAGTTATCCATATAGTATTCCACTCAGTCCAATGCTTTTGCATAGCCAATGAAATACAAGTAAACATTTTTCTGGTCTTCTTTTCGTTGCGCCCACATCCATCTGACATCAGCAATGATACCCCTTGTTCCATGTCCTCTTCTGAATTCAGCCTGAAACTGGCAGTTTCCTGTCAATGTGCTACTGTAATCATTATTGTACGATCGAATATAAAATTTTATTTGTGTGTGCTATCAATGATATCTTCCTATTTTTTTAGCATTCTATTAGGTCACCTTTCTTTGGAATGGGCATAAATGATGGCTGTCTTCTAATCAGTTGGACAGGTTGCTGTCTTTCAAATTTCCTTGCATAGATGAGGGAGTGCTGCCAAGATTTCTTCAATTTTCTAAAACATTTCATGGGAGACTCTATCAATTCCTGAGGGCTTGTTTTTCACTAATGCACAAAACTATTACCATGAAAATCAGGATAATACTTAGCTGCAAGGGGGAAAGGGACTTATAGTCAAGAAGGGGTGTAGGCAGAAGGGATGAAAAATCCAGGGTGTGTGTAGCACTGATGAGCCACATAACTATCCTCTAGTTCTTTACTTCTCCTCCCCTTACTATTATAGTTTTTATTTGTCCCAACTCATTAATCATGTTAGATTTGTGTATGTTCATTTGCATGTTTAAGATTGTCAGTACTGGAAAGTCAAGATAGATAATCCTTTAGAAGCAGTAATGGGAGTAATGGTTCCCTTGGGTTCCTAGAATAGAGGCAGAGGGTGGGGAGCGGGGAATAGGAAGCTGATGGCATTGATGTCTATATAACCCCACTCTTTGGACAGAACAACAGGGTTGCATGTAAATGGATATATTGGATCATAAGATATGGGGAAAAGCCAACCTATTATAGGAACAAAAGGGGAGTAGGATTACTGGAGAGTAAGGTGGGGGAGGGAGGGGGTAAAGGGAAGCTGATATCAAGGAATTCCGAAGATATTTTAAAGCTAATTGTGCTAGCAGTTGTACAAAACTACTTGATGTGATTGAATTAGAGAATTATGATATCTGTAAGAGCTGAAATGACAAATTTTTCAACCAAAGTAATAAGAAGGGAAAGGCGGTGTAGGGTGTAAGGGTTTTGAGAAGCTGGCAACATTCTACACTGTTAAAGAAGATGACCCCTGGTCAATAAAAGGTGTCAATGAGTCTCTTCTTTGGGCATCTTACTGGAAATATTGTAATGCCACAACTTACCCACGTGTCACCATTCACTGTCTTGAATCGAAGTGTGTAATTTAAAGTGGCTGAAACAGGTGCCAGTTTAGGCCTTCTCCATTCTACTTGTACCATATTGGGAACACTCAAAACTGGTTGCACATAGGAAATTTCAGGAGGTTCAGTTTTCACTGAAAATAAAATCACATCAATTGTTATATTTCACCCCAAATGAGAATATTCTAATAAGACCCACTCAAAATTGAAAGAAAAAGGAGTTACATATGAGTCAACAGTACATCATCTGTGGTCTACTACATGCAGATGGTTTTGGCCTGGCATGGCAGAAAAAGAAGCCCCCAGTAAAGACAAAACATGTTCCTGGGATTTTTCTGCAAACCCACCTTTTACTAAGTAGATCAGATTCTAAACCACAGGTTCCCAAATTTATATGATCTACTGTCCTCTTAAAAAAAACCTTTGCCTCCTGGCAAAACCTTTTGTATTCCAGTCCAGAATCCAGGAGAAAGTGTATCTGCTCTTACAATGCCCGTAGGTCATTCCACACACCATCCAGGGGCGGTGGCACCCACTTTGGGAAACGACATTCTTAACCAAGGAGAAGGAAAAGACAGGAAACCAGAGGCTTTTGTTAGGGGCGATCAAGTTGGTTCTGAGCCTATGCACAACAGAAAGAAACACTGCCAGCTCCCGTGTGATTCTCACAATTGTCCCCATGCCTGAGCCCATGGATGCAGGCACTGCGTCACTCCAGCTTGTCAAAGTTCTTCTTCTTTTTAGCTGCCCCTCCACTTTATCAAACATGATGTCCTTCTCCAGGGACAGGCCTCTCTCCTGGCAGTATGTCCAAAGTATGTGAAATGAAGTCTTGCCACCCTTGCCCATATGGAGCACCCTGGCTTCACTTCTTCCAAGACAGATTAGTGTGTAGTTTCACTATCCTTATCCAGCACCACACTTCAAATGCATCGATTCTTCTGTGGCCTTCCTTCTTCAATGTCCTGCTTTCACATACATATGATGTGATGGAGAAGACCAGGACTTGCATCAGGCACACCTTAGTCATCTCTAAGGAGGTGCAGCAGAATTACCTAATGCAAGATGTCTTTTGAAGAGTTGAAGCATTGAACACTAGTGACAGAAAACCCGATGCGCTGTGAGAGGGCATCAAGACCATCATTCGTGAAGAAAGTAAAAGATCATTAAAAAAGACAGGCAAGAAGCGGATAACAGGGGCTCAAGTAGAAAGCAAATGCTTTGAGAATGATGAGGGAAACAAACACACAAAAGTTCTTGACACATGGATGTATGTGTGGCTTGTGATAAGAGTTGTAGGAGCCCCCAATAAAAGGATTTAATAAAAATAAATAAAACAAAATAAAAACAGATAAGAAAGAAAAGATCAAAGTGGATGTCAGAAAAGAAGTCACAGGGCTTCATCAAAATTCATGTATGTTTGTAAACTTCAAGTGGCCAATCTAGAATGTGAATAGGAAACCCACAGAAGGCCATATATCTGATCAGGAGTGTGTATTCAATATACATGAAGAGTTCTTAGAATTCAACAATAAAAAGACAAATAACCCAATTTTTAAATGTGCAAAGGATTGAATAAATATTTATCTACACAAGACCTGCAAATGGCCAATGAGCCATGAAAAGATTCAAATCACAAAACAACGAAGTATTACTTCACACCCATTAGTATAGCTAAATAAAAATAATGGCAATAACAAGTGTTGGCAAAGATTTATTTTAAAAAAGGAAACTATTTTATTGGTGGGAAATACAAAATGATATGACAGCTTTAGAAAAGTTTGGTCATTTCTCAGAAGGTTAACTATAGAGTTTCTGTATGACACGGCAATTTCACACCCAGGTATATACCCACGAAAATAGAAAATACACAATAACTTGTCCACAAGTTAGGGATTAGTAAGGTGTCTTTAGTTTTCATTCAGCCATTTGCCTTGTCTTTCCTTCCTTTCATTTACTTTATTTTTTTAAATCATTTTATTGAGGAATCATACAACTCATCACAATCCATATATCAGTTGAATCAGACATGCTTTTACATATGTTCCCCTCATTCTTTTCTAGACATTTACTTTCTCTTTTTTCTTTTTTTTTCATGTTTAATCATTTTATTGGGGGCTCATACATCGTTTCTCATAATACATAAATACATACATTGTGCCATGCTTCTTCACATGCCTGCAGCTGTCATCACTTTATGAACCTCCACCTTTCCATCCTAGCCTCTGACCTCACCCTCCCATCCCTTCCCCTCCATCCTTGCTCCCCACTCCCCCACCAACTCTCAGTACTCCATAAATTATTGTTTTGTCGTGCCTGCGACAAGATCATGGAAGACAGAAGGGAACCGACGCAGATAGAGAGGAGAAATGTGATGGTGCCTAACTACCAAATGATAAAGCACCCGGGATCATGAAGGCTTGAGGGTGAATGGATGGACATTTAGCCCAGAAGCAGCAAAGCCCACATGGAAGAAAAACACTAGCATGTGTGAGCACAGGGGGGGCTAAATGGAGCAGATATCAAACATCAAAGAACAAGAACCATGTCACTATGAATGGGGGGAGAGTGGAGTGGGGACCCAAGGCCCACCTGTGGGAAATTGGACACTCTCGCCCAGGGGAGTCTTGGGACAGGAGACAGGTTAGTGAGGCTCAGTGAGGTGGCAATGAAGCATACAACTTTCCTCTAGTTCCTGAAGGCTTCCTCCCTCCAACTGTCACGGTCCCAGTTCTACACTACTGTGGAGATGAGAAATGGAAATGCGGGGAACCCAGGACAGATGAATCCTGTGGGACCAGTAGTGGAAATGAAGCTGCTGGATGGGTAGAGAGGGGACGCCAACTTCAGGGATCTACATATAAGCCCCCACCGGGGGGACAGACACTGGGAGAGAGGGCAAAGGGAGACTTCCTTTCATTTCTTTATGATTTTGCTCACCCCTTCCTTTTTTCTAAGAATTTTTCTTGCTGACTGTCCATAAACACACACATGTCATACCCTTCAGTTTAGTCTGAATCCACTTTTGCAATTACAAAAGTTAAAAACAAAACAAAACAAAACAAAAAGTTAAAAGATTGAGGCAATTTAAATATTACTTACCTATGTTATCTAAACGCCAAAATGTCTTATCAGAACTCATCTTCCCTTCTGCATTGTGAGCTTCCACTTCAATGGTGCAATTGTCTGGATTTGTTACATTTGGATATAAAAAGGAACATGACGCCCGATTTCCATTTGTGCAAGTGTCATTTGCTTGTCCAGAGCGGCTTTGAAGGAAAAAGCGATCCAACATAAGTTTTGTAGAAAAGTTTTGAAACGTGGCCATACTTCATGTGTTAAGCATGCTGTCTGCTAGTTAGAGTTCAGGATCTTGGGCCCTTCTTTCTAAATTCCTTTCTCATCTCCAAGGAGAGAGAAGTTTCCCAATTCTTGCCAGTTTGAGAGGTTCTGAGCCATGGAGCCTCCGGTAAGTCTATCAAAGCTGCACCAGCAAAGGTATTTCCTCTCAGCAGGAAATCATCCACAGAGCTCAGAAAACCTCAAAGTCTAGTCTAAGAATTTATGCTAAAGAGAATTTTAAAAAATCAAAGGGAATTCATGGAATAATTGTGGCAAAGACATAAACAAAATTTTAAATAATGATCTTTAGTGTGTTTAGGTTCATTGATATGAAAAGATGCCCATACTGTGGTGACAAAAGCAAGGTCCATATCACCTACCAAACAATCACTTTTCTATAAACTGAAGTACCTATCAATGTAACCATGATTAGGAAGGACCAGGTGTTCATCAAAATGTCTTCATCAAAGCTGCTGGCTTTGGTAGTGGAATTTGGGTGATTTTTTCACATTCTCTATCTCCTCCAGATTGAATTGTTTTTACCATTAGATTATATTGTTTTTAAGAAATGCATTCAAACTGTTTTCATAAATAAATAAGTATTCAAATGCTATTTAGCTGGATCTTCATGAAAACAAGTGCATATGTTGGTACGAATTAGATGGACAAATGTGAAGCTCTAGCCCACATCACATTGGGGAGTGAAGACAAGACATAGATAAGGGGTAATAGCATGAAGGGGGTCTACTGCACAAAGTGCCAGGGGTCTCTTCCTGGATTTGCATAAAAAATAATTGTGAATTTTTGAAAATAGCTCATGAAATCCATTACTTCCTTCATGTGCTCTCAAAATGAGGTTCCATTTTGAGAGCCATTGTAAGATGGTTGTTAGATCTCTTTGTTTTAAAAAGAGAATCTAGTTCCACATTTTGAGATGCTTTGTTTTGCCTTAATATAAGACTTTATGTGCACTCTATGGTGTTTTATTTCGTTCTTCACTCTTCATAAACTGGTAATCGGTGGTGGGAGGAAAAGTCTACCATATGCTTCATAGCAAAAGAAAGGAAAATGCAAACAACATCTTTAACAGCATATCAATGAGCATCTGTGTCAAAAACATGGATTGGCTAACTTTTTCTGTAAAGGAATAGGCAGAACACTTTAAACTTTGAAATTCACACAGTTTCTGCCACAACTATACAAATATTGGTGTAGCACAAAACTGCTATATACATAAATGGGGGTGACCGTGTTCCCACAAAATGTGACTAAGAGAAAATGAAATTTGAATTCCACACAGTTTTCCCTTGTCAGAAAATATTATGCTGCCCTTAATATTTAACAATGTAATAGCTCTTATTAACTTCATATACAAAAACCAAACGCCCCCTATATCTGGCCCATTGGTTACAGCATGCGGACTCCTGCGTAGGCTCAAGGATTTGTTCTTAACAGTGTCCCACTCAAATATGTTCTACACTTGATGATCCACAGGGAAATCTACTTCTCCCTTGAAGAAATATGCTAGGGGATGAATTCACAAAAATACAAGTCTTGAAAAATGCTTTTTTCCTACAGTTGTATATGTCTTTCAAGTCTTAGTTGAAAAGCTACCTCTTCTATTCAGGCATCCCCAAACACTTCTTCAACTTCCCTAAACAGAAAACAGCCCTATAGGACAGACTATATGGAAAAGTAGTTGGAAAACATGCTCTTGGTAATCAAAATGAAGCCAGAGATCATGATAAAATTTTGCAAGACCAATGGTTTCTTCATAGCAAATGCCCCTTCTTCACAAAACACAGGGTGACTACACAGGTGGGGCTGTACATTTGGTGGCCACCACTTGTCTGTCAGTTTGCCTTACTGTGGTGGTTTGTATATTGAAAGTTATATCGCTGGTATTTCATATATGAGGAAAATCACCCACAGAGAACAGACTTCAGCAGAACTTCCAAACAAAGAACAGACTGCAAAAAAAGCTGTCCGCTTCTAAAGAAGTCACCACTGAAAACCTTGTGGATAGCCTTGATACACTGTCAGATATTGAAAATCTAATGAACGGAAGCAGAACATTGTCAGAGACGGTGTCACATGATGAGCTCCACTGCAGAGGATTTGCCTTCCCCACGTACAGTCGGCCAATATGACACAGATGAAGTGAACCCTACAGTAGTAAAGCATTCAGGCCCTTCAATTGCTGACAGATCACAATTAAAATGAGAAGCAGCAGCTACAAACATCGGTGAATAATCACAACTCTGAATGCACAAGGTATGAATCCAGGAAAACTGGAAGTCTTCAAAATCAAGGTGGAATGTATGTAGATCAATATTCTAGATGTTTGGAAGCTGTAAGGGATTGGGATTTGTTATTCTGAATGAGAAGATCAAAAGCATGAAGTGACAGATGAAAGAGGTGTCACATTCATAGTCAAAAATAACATTTTAAGATATAGCTTGAAGTTTAATACTGTCTGTGATTAGATAATATCTATCTGTATACAAGGAAAGCCAATCAACACCACATTTTCTTCAACTTTATACACCAACTGCTAAAACTGGTGATGCAGAAATTTAAAAATTCTTCCAATGTCTTTAGTCAGTCTGAATGTCAGTCATAGATCTAAAATGCAGTCAAGATGAATTGATAATTATAGGTGATTGGAATACAAAGATTGGAAACAAAGGGGAAGGAAGAATAGTTGAAAATGTGGATTTGGTGATGAAAATTAAACTGAAGATGGCATGATATAATTTTGCAAGACCAATATGTTATTCACTGCAAATACCTTTTTCAACAACACAAAAGGCTACTAACTATACACATAGACTCTCCAGAAGAAATACACAAGACTCAAGTTGATGATGTGTGGGAAGAGACGATGGAGAAGCTCAATATCAGCAGCTATGACCAGGCTAAGGGCTGGCAGAGGAACGGGTAATCAATTTCTCATACATAAGTTCAGGTTGAAGCTGAAGAAAGTTAAAACAAGTCCCCAAGAGCCAAAATATATCCTTGAGTGCGTCCCACCTGAATTTCAAGAACATCTCAAGAACAGATTTGAAACAATAAATACTCAATACAGAAGGTCTGAAGAACTGAGGGAAGCCATCAAGAACATTGGACATGAAGAAAGCAAAAGGCCATTAAAATGGCAGGGAAGAAAGAAATGATCAAAGTGGAACTCGACTCTTAATGATAGAGTATCTAAGGCAAATGGAATAAAGGATGAAGTTGAAGAACTGAATAGAAAGTGTCAAAGGGAAGTCTGGGAAGACAAAATAAAATACTATAATGAAATATGCAAAGACCTAGAATTAGAAAATCAAAAAGGAGGAACACACTCAGCATATCTCAAACTGAAAGTACTGAAGAATTATTCAAGCTCTGAATTGCAGTATTAAAAGATTCTATAAGCAAAATATTGATTGATGCAGGAAACATTAAAAGAAGATGAAAAGAATAAACAGTTGCTATACCAAAAAGAAGTCCACATTCCACCATTTCAAGAGGTAGCAAATGAGCAAGAGCAATGGTACTGAAGAAAGAAGTTCAAACCAAAAACAAGGCTACAGAAATTGATGGAATAACAATTGAAATGTTTCAACAAGCTCATGAGGCACTGGAAGCAATTATTAGTCTATTCCAAGAAATGTGAAAGACAACTGACAGAAAAAGGTCCATATTTATATCTATTCAAAACAAAAATGACTAAATAAAATACACAAATAGTAGAATAATGTCACTGATATTGCATGGAAGTAAACTTTTGCTGAAGATCATCTAACAAAGATGAATCAGTCATGTGCTCTGGTATCAATTTCATGATTGGGAGTGTAGTGGTGGTCTACTTTGTCAATCTGGAGATAGCCAATGAGATCTCTGAGTGGGCATGGCTTTCTCTCAAGAATTCTGGGAGATCTAGCGGTATTTCCCCCTTGGAGGTGAGAGAGACTTACAACTCAGTCCCTTGGAGCTGCTCTATGGGCAAGATAACAAGGCAGGTTCCCTTTGGGACATCATGGAGGAGAAGCCACATGGACTTAACCTGATGGAACCAGACCTCTGAAGCCAGAGAAGCCACATGGAGACTCCTGCCAGTGCTAAGATGCTTGAGAAGCCACAGAGCCGTCCCTGCCAGCACTGAAATGCTTCTACCACCACTGGACACACAAGCCTCTGCACTCAATGGCCAGTGATCGTCCTGGCATCATTGTATGTGCCTCGTGAATCTGAAGACGACTTTATAGACTGGTATCGAACATAGGGGCTGATATCAGACTTGCGGGCTTGGACTGGATTGGGTTGGGATGCTTTGTCAATATTCCATTCCTCTCCCATATAGACACGTGTATGTTTATGAATTTGTTTCTGTAATCTGCCAGACTGACACAAAAGATGAAGTAAATTAGCTTCCAGAGGTCTAGTTTAGATTCAGATGAAGAGGATATGGATCAAGGGATATCATTGCTGATGTCAGATGAAACTCGACTGAAAACAGATGATCAGAAAGCCACTTACTTGTGTTTTACTCACTATAACAACAATAGGTAACCGTGAGAAAAAATGGGAATTCCAGGGTACTTCATAATGCTCATGCTGAACTTGTTCATGGGTCAAAAGGCACTTGTGCAAACAAGAGAATAGCACATGGTTCAAAATCAGGAAAGGTGTGCATTGCTGTTACTCACCAAAGTTATTCAACCGTATACTGGGAAAATAATTTGAGAAGCTGGATTAGCTGAAGAAGAATGTAAGATCAGGATGTGTGGGGTGAAGACAGGACTTACATACTCCAAAATGTTAAGCAAGTTATTCACCAGCATTTAGTGTGTAAGTTAAGTTGGCTATTTTCCCTGAAGCTCCCAGTTATCTGAGGTCTTTGTGTGACTCATGATGAAGTTGACCAAGCTAGCTATTCTCCCTGAATCTCCCAGTTATCTGAGGCCTTTGCGTGACTCAAGTTAGGATGATGGTTCGATTCCCTCAAGGCCTGTCAGTGGGATTCAAGAGCCGTTGTCAATGACCCCTAACAAGACACACCTGTTCATCTACCCCCAGGAGTCTGAAGTCTTCCCTTACCACATCCTTCTCACTGTAGTCACATATGCATCCCTAAACCATTGTCACCATATAACTCTTATGACAGCCCCTTCTTGCAACATGCCCTGACCAGTAACGATAGAGTCCATATGTCCCCCATAAGGTTATTTAAATGGGGAAAATTAAAGTTTGCTCTCTCTCCTGCCTGCCTCTCTCCTGCACCTAAGTGCTGGATGCTCTCATCCCCTCTCCCTCATCATACAATCCCTTCCCCTACTCTCTCTCCACATGGACCACCAAGCCGGGCAGAGGTGAGCATGTTACCCTGATGTGAAATGTGTCTAACTCCTATTGTTTCACTCTCTCTCATGTTCTCTATGTCACTGTTATAATAAATGATAATTATCGCTGTACAACCGCACCTGTTGAACCCGTAATGTATATATCAGAAGCTGGCCACTTCTGATAAGGATGGGAGGAAGGCTTATTAACTGTCTGAGATAGGCAGATGACACACGTTTGTTTGCCGAAAGTGAGGAGGACTAGAAGCACTTACTGATGAAGGTCAAGGATTGCAGCCTTCGGTATGGATTACGACTCAATACAAACAAAACAAAATCCTCACAACTGTAACATCATGTACAGTTGTACATGTAAGTAACATCATGGTAGGAGGAGAAAAGATGGACGTTGTTGAGGATCTTGTCTTGCTTTGATCCACAACCAAGATCATGGGAGCAGCAGCAGCGAGATCATTAGGTAAATCTGTTGCACACAAATTCCTTAATGAGTTGAAAAGCAAGGTACACTTGACCCAAGTCATAATATTTCTCAATTATCTCATATGCATGTGAAAGTTAAATAAAGAACACCGAAGAAGAGTCTATGTACTTGAATTAGAGTGCTAGAGAAAAATATTGAAAGTACCATGGATTGCTAAAAGAACAGTCAGAGTGCTCCTTGAAGGTAAGCTTGGTGAGACTTTGTCACACACACTTTGGATAAGTTGTTAGAAGAGACCAGTCCCTGCAGAAGGACATCATGCTTGGTACAGTGAACAAGAAGAAGGCCCTCACAAAGTTGGATTGACATACTGAGTGCAACAGTGGGCTCAAACGTCAGAACAGCAACAACTCTTGACAGGAGTAGAAGGTCTCTTCTTTCTCCCTAGAACATCCAGGGGTCGGATGTTCCTTTCCATGAGCAGGCCAACACACAGCCGCTTTGTCCCTAGCAATCTCTCTTCTTCCCTAAGGCAAAACGAGTGTTTGTTTATAACACCTGCCCACCTTAATGTGTTCTCAAGTTTAGTGATGCGCAGGGAAATCCTATCATTCTCCCTGAAACAGATATTTTAGTCGCAAAACTCCCTGGGAGAGCTGGGCGTAAGGGTCCTGGCGTACTTCACAATCATAATGACAAGTCATAGAAAGAGATGGAGGAGAAAATAGCAAAGTGGAAGTGAACTATTAATTTTTCAGGAGTTTTATTCCGTTGCTATTTCTTCTTTAACATTAGACTTAGGACTAACAAGTCATACAATGTCTCCCAACACGAACCCCCTCATTCCTAAAGAACATGAGGAAATTAATGGGCTCTGTCAGCTGTATTCAGAATTTTTTTTAATATGCTTGCACAAACTCACTAGGAAAAAAAACTTTAGGCCAGAATTCAATTAATAAGGGATCCTCGAGGTGGTGGGATTTTGGGAATCATTGACAAGGGTTACATATCAGAGTAACACTATTTGGTATTTTGGTGCTGGGTTTACCCTATTTATGTACCAGGATTGGTAAAGTATGGATTGTGCTGTAGCACATTCTAGAAAGAAGAGGACTACAGGTGAATAAAACAAATAAACAGGTTCTTTCTGTTGTGCTTACAACTGATCGCAGCCAATCAGGTCATCCTAAAAGCAGAGCTATCATGTGAGTCCATCTTCAATTCCTCTGGAACAGCAAGTGCTGTCAGTATTGTGACAATTAACTAAGGTACCACCCCAGCCTCCAGGAGCAGCATATAAGCCACCCGGAATATGGCCACGAAGAGGCTTTACTTCCTAAGTGACTTGACTCATGAAAGACTCAGAATCCGCTGCCTCTTCTCCTTACCCCTACTGATAGATAACACACAAGTGCCCCATACTTACTAAGTTCTCTTCACAGTGTACTGTGTGTTGCTGGTTTCCTTTTCTGAACTCCAAGTGCAAGTTAAATTGCACTTATAGTAGAAGATGCAAGAGATGTTCTCAGGCTTATGTGGCAGAGCTCCAAAAAAAAAGTTACATAAACACAAATTACAAATTGTATATCGAGAAAACATCCCAGCCCAGTCCAGATCAAATATGTAAGTCTGGTAATAGCCCACATGTGCGTTATTAGTCAATAACTTCCTCTTTAGACTCTCGCAGCACATGCAATGATGACAAACGCAGGAACATCACAGGCAGTGGGTGCAAAGTCTTGTGGATCAAGTGGCAGTGAAAGGATCTCAATGCTGGTGTGGGTCTCTATGAGTATCCTCAAGACCTCTGAGTATATATTAAGGAAATTCGTGGAAAGGGGAGGCAGAGAGAGCGGGTCTGGCCTCTAGAGAGCTATTTCTGCCCATTGCACCTCCAAATGAGGCCATCAAGCTGTAACCCGGTTGACAGGCTAGACTTCACCCCTTTGCTCAGGTTGAAAGGAGATCATGTAACAGCCACACATTACTTCAAACACATCATCTATCTATATGTTTTTATACCTATAAGTATACAGAGAAACACATACGCACACATCTAATGCTCTCTTGGTGACCTCCGATGACTTCAAGTTTAATCCACCTTTTCAAAGTCTAACCTGAGATACCACATACAACTTCCTCTCGGGTCTTCATTTAAAATACATCCGCAGATGGACTAATACAGTGATCAAACTAAAGGATCTTAGATCTGCAAGGTGCTGTGTACACAAGAAGTCTGTGGTCTTCAGCTGAAGTTTGTAGACATGTGTCGCTGCATCATTTCCCCCAGTGCTTTGTTCTAAAGTTAACAATTCTCATCCAAAGAAGATATCAGGCATCGTGTGACGCCTAAAAAGGCTCGAGCCATCCTACCTGCCAGGCTGCATCCGCAGAAAAGGAGCATCCCCAGGGCCGCGGTCCACATCATTGCCGAATGACCACGGGCAGGTGGAGGTCAGAGCTGGAAGTGTCATCAGTCAAGGGTTAGTTTGCTTCTGGTCACTCTCATGAACCCTCTTTCCAGTTACATTAAGCAGCTTTGGGGACTTACGCGAGGGGAAGGATTATCGGTTCATTTGTTGTTGTTGATTGATTCTTTACTTGTGATGTGAGTGAAAGTTTACAGAACAAATTAGCTTTCCATTCAACATATTATATACATATTTTGTTTGATGGCATCTTTCTTGTCTTCTGAGACTCATCCCTGAGAAAAGGCTACTATTTCGATTTCATAGAGGCGGTTGTTCTAAGGAGGACATACTTTCCTAATGTTCATGCTATGGGCAATTGCAATGACTTTTCCTTTTATTCATAACACACTCTTCTCATTCACGGCCATCAGGTGGATCTCAACTCACAGGGACCCGATAGGGCAGGGTAGAATTGCCCCTGTGGGTTTCCAAGATTGGATTATAACTTCTGACCTGGCAGTTCACATCTCAGTGCATACCCCATTACACCAACAGGGCTCCTGCACTCCAGTATGTCTATAAAAGGCACACCAGTCGCCCAGAGGATGATCCAGAAAAGAGTCCTGTGTGTTCTCTGGCCTCCACCAAGGTTCTTGAGCTAGTCAACCAAATGATACAGTATTATGTGATTATGTATCTTGTCTTTGGCCACTCAGTTCTCTGTCTACAATGCCCTTTCCCACCTTCCCCTGGTAAATTAACTCATCTTTCTAGACTCATACAAGGTTGGCCTTCTCTGAAAGGCTAGTGCCAACCAGTTAGTCAGTCCCTTCTTTGGGGCTTCCATAACTACCCATCAGCTTGTCCTTCCATTGCTGTCTCTGCCATCTGTGATGGCATTTCACCACATACAGGGAAGCCCTTCAAAGTGGCGCCTCTCTTTGATTGGGTATGAAGTTTGAGCCTTTAAGACATTGCCTGGCACATGTTTGTCATTGTTGTGTGCCTTATAGTCAATTTGGACACAGAAACCCAATAGGACAGAGTAAATGCCTCCGTAGTGTATTGTCTGCAACCCTTCACTGATTGCAGAGACATAGTTAGACTTGACATAGTTAGACTTGTTTTACTTGAAATAAATCCTTCCATGTATGAGCTGTAACCCTATTGGCAAAAGACTGTAAAACCAAACTCACTGTCATGGAGTCTGTGCTGACTCGCAGTGAGCCTCTAGCGCTGGCTAGAACTGTCCTGTGACTTTCCAGGATGGTGATCATTCTTGGGAATATAAAGCCTCATCTTTCTGCTGAGGAGCAGTTAGTGGTTTCCAACTGCCGACCTTCCAGATAGCAGCCCGATGTGCACCCACTCCACTCCTCGAGAAATACTGTTTTAAAAATGACCTTTGGATAGAATTGGGTGTTTTTAGGCTTGATAAAGAAGGAGGCATGCAACCCTAGGACCAGCACTCCGGGCACCATTCTAAAGCTGGTATGAATGAAGCAAACAGATGCCCCACCTCCCTGGGTCACTGGGAATTCCTCAAAGAGCAACAGGCTGTGGTTTATCATGTTACTTCTATTTGTCAATTGGAAGGAGCCACTGTGCTTACTTTCTTCTTAACATGCATAGCTTTGGAACTCGTAGGGAGAACAACAGTAATAGTAATGTTATGAATTGGACTGCAATCCACAAGGTTTTCAGTTTGAAACTACCAGCGGCTCAGAGAAAGAAAGATGGGACGCTCTACTCACCCAAAGAGTTACAGACTCAGACACTCAGAAGGGCAATTCTACCCAGTCCCTTGTGAACGCGATGAGTCAACATCAACTTGATACTGCTTTTGAAGGGTCTGTTTCCAAAGAATTTCCACCTATTACCTCATTTGATACTTGTCTCCTTTGGGGCAATTCTTTTAGGTTGAATTATAGGACATTGCTACTTTCATAAGTAAAAAATAGTCATTTTCAGCTTAATAAACTAATGGGATCCTTCTTCATTTCTTTTTCTTTCTTTTTTTGTTTTTGTAGGAGAAAATCAAGTATCTTGCCCAAGATGAAGTGAAGGTTGTCAGATCATTAGAGTCTATTTCTAAGTCCATAAATCCATTTGGGTGTGGACTGCTTTCACACAGGGAACATTCTGAAACAGCCAGCAGCGAGACTGGCAAAACCAGCAACCGACTCTTGAGAAGGAACTGCATGTTGTAACCGACTCAATCAAACTCATAACATTCCTGAAGGATAGAGTAGCACTGCCCCTTAGGGGTTCCAAGGCTGTCTCAGCTTTCCCTTAGAAATCAGTCCATGAGTCAGAACAGAACAGCCAACCACCAGTTTACAGCCAACCATTTAACCACTGCATCGCCAGAGCCTCTTACTGAGACCCAGGAGCAAGTGCTGATGGCACTGTACACATTATAGACTGTCCTTCCAAATATCCCAGAGTCTGGGTATTATAGATATGAAAACTAATACTCTAGAGATAGCAAATAACACTGGCCAACACACGTTTCAGTACCTGAACTATTAGACTTGTTTCTGGGTAGGTCTGACTTGCTGATTCCAAATATGGCACCAGTTTTCCCTCATCAGCTCTAGTATTTGAGATACATAACATATGCTGCAATCCACTCCACTCTGCTGGCACATAAGAAGTTAGGCTATTTCCAAAAGCTGTGAATGCAACACACCAGCATGAGCTAGGGAACCAGAAGAGAGGTCTGAGGAACCAACTCCAATCCCAACGACGTGGACAGCTGCCCTTCTCCCTTGAAGAACTTACTTCAGAGGACAGCACTAAAGCTACAGCTCAGGGAGAGGGACATGTGTGACCAGAGCACACGGGAGCAAATGAAGGGCGAGGAGAAAGAGTGGAGAGCATTCTGGCTCACTAAGCTTTGAGGATGATATCCCTGCTCAGTGTACCCAGTGCACAGAAAGGACCATAGGGCCGGCCCCACTATGAGACACGGCATGCTTCACTGACCATAGCCATACAGAGACAACACTGGAAACACTGTGTGGGAATTGTGCCTGATCTGAGCCCACCACACTGAGGCAAAACACAAAGGGCATTCAACAGAACAGCAAAAGGAGCAGTCTCAACAAACAGACCTGCAACTATTTATAGGCTTCTCTCTCTCTCTCTCTCTCTCTCTCTCTCTCTCTCTCTCTCTCTCATCATTGCTTTTTGCTTGTTGTTGCTGTTTTTTTGTTTGTTTTGCTCTGTCTCGTTTTTGTGCACGTTATTCTGCAGGTCTATCTAGATAAAATAGGCTGGATAAACAATCTGGAGGAGAAAACAAAGGACCAGCAATTTAGGCAGGACACAAGACAGGAGGAAGGGGGGGAGAAGAAGTGCTAACAAACCCAGAACAAGGGAATAACAAGTGATCCAAAATCAGTGGTGAGGAGGTGTGTAGGAAGCCTGGTAGGGGTTGATCAAGGGCAAGGTGACCAAGAGAAATTACTGAAACCCAAATGAAGGCTGTGGATGATGGTGGGACAAGAGGAAAGTAAAAGGAAATAGAGAAAAGGACTGGAAGGCAAAGGGCAGTTATAGTGGTCTAAATAAAGGCATGTGCATATGTAAATATACTTATATTTAATATGAGTATGGAAAATAGATCTATGTGCATATACTTATAGGTTTAATATTAAAGTAGCAGATGGACATTGCACCTCTACTCAAGTACTCCCTCAAAGCAAGAATATTTTGTTCTATCAAACTGACATTCCATGATGCTCAACTTCCTGACATGATCACTGAAGATAAAACAGGTGCATAAGCAAATGTAGGGAAGAAAGCTGATAGTGCCTGGCTATCAAAAGATATAGAGTCTGGAGTCTTAAAGACTTGAAGGTAAACAAGCAGCCATCTAGCTTCAGAAGCAACAAAGCCCATGTGGAAGAAATGTACCAGCCTGTGTGATCATGAGGTGCCAAAGGAATCAGGTATCAGGCATCAAAAAACATAAAATCATATAGTTGTGTGCTCACCTTTCTGATATGTTCACTGAAGACACATGTATGCATAAGCAAAAGTGGTGAAGAAAGCTGATGGTGCCCACCTATCAAAAGATATAGCGTCTGGGATCTTAAAGACTTGAAGGTAAACAAGTGGCCATTTAGCTCAGAAGCAGCAAAGCCCATGTGGAAGAAGCACACCAGCCTGTTTGCTCACAAGGTGTGGTGGTCATGTGCTTATGTGAATTTCATGATTGAGATGTACGGGTGGAGTCTAGCCTATTAATCTGGAGATAGCCATTGAGTAGTCAATGAGGCCTCTGTGTGGGCATGGCTTTCTCCTGAGACTTCTGGGAAATCTCACAGTATTTCCCTCATGATGATGAGAGGCCATCTCCCCAGTTGTTGGGACTCAGTTTCCAAAATGATGAACTACAGAAAAGACAAGATGGCAGCCTTCCAGGAGCTGGAGGAGGCAAAGGAGAAGCCATGTGGCCTTACCCTGATAGAACCAGACCTCTGAAGCTGGAGAAACCATGTGGAGACCCCCACCAGCATTGAGTGGCTTCTATCACTACTGGATGCTGTTGATGGACCCTGAGACCTGGAGCGAGGAGCCATGGGGAGACCTCTGCCAGCACCTGGATTCTACACCCACTGACCTGTGACTTCGTGAGTTGGAAGGAGACACTATAGACTGGTCTCGGACATATGGGCTAATATTGGACTTATGACTTTGGACTGGACTTGGTTGGGATACTTTCCCAATGTTCCATTCCTCTTGTATATAAACCTTAACCTTATACCCATATATATGTCTATGAATTTGTTCTCTAGTCTACCCAGACTAACACACAAGGTGTCAAAGGGATCAGGTATCAGGCATCAAAGAGCAAAAAATCAAATCATTGTGAATGAGGGGGAGCATGGTGTCAGATGAAGATAAGACTTTTTCACAATTATATCTCCTCAAAATATTAAGCAAATATTAGTAACCATTTACCTGCATCTGGTGGGAGGTCAGAAGCTTAGTTATTCTCTCTAAAGGTTTCAGCTATCCAGAAGCCATTGTATCTCCCACAAGAGATAGGGTTGACTCCCTGCTGTTAGGACAATGGGTCACTTCCCCTGAAAGCTTTGGCTAAATCTAGTCTCCAGCCCAAGGGCAATGAAGGTTAGACCACCACCTTCAATCTTAGGTCCACCTTCCTTGTCATATAGGGACCCCAGTACCTCCCTTGCATATCACGTGCATGTCCCTAGAGCATCTCTCTCATTACTATATAGTCTGTAGGATAGCCCCTTCCTATGTCGTGTGTCTTTGCCTGTAATTAGGGGTCTTTCATGTCCCCAAAGGATATATATCAGACTATAGCAGAATAAAGGAGTTCTCTCACCCACCGCCCCCGCTCCCAGGTCACTTCTCCCCCACCTCCTCTCTTCCCTGTTCCCTCTCCCCATGTCCTCTCCTATTTCGTCAGTCTCTCTTGCTCCAGGTGGTTCACCAAGCGGGGCTGAGGTGAGCATGCTACTAGGAAATGTATCTGACTTCATTGTTTCTGTCTTTCATATTCTCTATGACTTTACTATAATCTTTAATTATTGTTGTACAATTGCACCTATTAAACCCATGATGATGTGTTAGAGGCTGGTTCTCTGGTAGTCTGGAGTGGGGAGCCAAGACCCATCTGTAGGCGACTGAACATCCCATTACAAGGACTGTGGGGAGGAGATGAGCCAGTCAGGGTGTAGCATAGCAATGGTGAAACATACAACTTTCCTCTAGTTCCTAAATGCTTCCTTCCTGTTCCCCCCACCATCGTGATCCCAATTCTACCATATAAATCCAGCTAGACCAGAGGATGTACACTGGTACAGATAGGAGCTGGAAACACAGGGAATCCAGAAGAGATGATCCCTTCAGGGCCAGTGGTGAGAGTAGCAGTGACTGAGACACTGGGGTAGAAAAGGGGGAGCTGATTACAAGGATCTACATGAAAGCTCCTCCTTGGGGGTTGGACAACAGAAAAGTGGGTGTAGGTAAAGTGACCAGATTTTAAGTGGGACACCACTGACCGGGAGGAGAGGGGACTCTTGATTAAAAACTTGGTCTATATGGAGCAACAAAAGTTGTCATAGAATGCAAAATTGTATCGTAATATATTTATTTAATTTTAAAATGCCATGAGACAGTGTTAAATTGTTAAAAAAAAAAAACGGGACATCTGGTCACTTTAGCATAGGGAGACTTTGGATAGTGTAAAATATGACAAAATAACAATAATTTATAAATGATCAAAGGTTCATGAAGGAGGGGGTAGTGGCAAGGGAGGGGGAAAACAAGAAGCTGATAACAAGGGCTCAAGTAGAAAGCAAATGCTTTGACAATGATGATGGTAAAAAATGTACAAATGTTCTTGACACAATGGAAGGATGTATGGATTGTGATGAGTTGTATGAGTCCCCCCCCACCCCCCAAAAAGATGTAAATACTGGCACCAAGTATGCATGTATGCATATATTGTGATTAGAGCTGTATGAGCGCCCAATAAAATGATTTCAAAATGAAAGGCTGTTTCAACATAGTGCTCACTAGGGTGAAACAGAGGAAGTACATGCTGGCTTTACTTAGTCTGTGTTGTACTAAATATTTAGGACAAGTTATAATTCACATTGTATTCTTGAATCTAAAGCTCTACTAGGAATAGCACAAATTACACAAACTTGGACTTTTACCCCAGTGTCGCAGCACCTTTATTAGGAGCAGAACAGCAGGCAGTTCCAAGTTGTTTTCTTTAAAAGGGGCCAGAAATAAGAGTTATTGTACAATAAATCCGGAGCCCTGATGGCATAGTGGGTTGTATGTTTGACTGCTAACCACAAGGTCAACTGTCTGAGCCACCAGTTGCTCTGCAAGAGAAAAACCAGACATTCTGCTCCCCAAAAGATTGCAGACTCAAAAACACCCAGGAGAATATCTCTCTATTCTGTAGGGTTGGTAGGTCATAATCAACTCCCTGGTTGTGAGTTTGGTGCCAAAAATAGAGATTTAAATGTTCTGAAGTCCAAAATGGATCTATCAGGGTGCAAAGTCTTTTGATGAAAATTAAAATGTTCTAGTCTGCTTTTAAAATGGCACGTTTCCACCTGTCCACAGAAACTCTGAAAAGTTGGAATATTTTTTTCTAAAGAAGCTTGGAGTCAACCTCACCTCTGAACATTCAACATAAATTACCCATTCTCTAAATTAAAATGTGTTCTGAAATGTTAATGCATACTTTGCAGTAAAGATCAAAGAAAAATTTAGATCTTCAAAATAAATATTTTTTAATTGCTATAACATTGTGATAGGTAGGTTTGTTGTGCCAACATGGCCGGTGAGCACGTGAGAGTGAATAAAGGGCAGAGATATAAATGGCTCGACAAGCCCCCCCTTTCTCTCTTGCTCTTGGATCTTCAGACCATCCCAGTGCCTTGTTTGTCCTGTGCCGCAATCTCCAAGCGACACTACCGGTGGGACATCTAATCCGTGGACTGTCTCGCTGTGAGTTGAGGAACCCTGCATCGCCTCACTCCTGGAATATACATCTCTTGAGCTGGGGACTGTCGGTCCCTGTCATCGGGCTGACTGTTGGTGACTTGCCTTGCTGCTTGTGGCCAGATAGCCTGAATTGCTTCACAGAGGACGACTTGGCAGCCCTCAAGACTCCAAGAAGTGCTAGTCTACTAGCTGTCTCACACAAGCCATTTGTACTGCTTCATAGATGAGTCAACTGTTTATGTCTTATGTCAGACATCTTTCTACCGATATAAATATACAGAGAATCATTAGTGTCTTGGTTTTGTCTCTCTAGAGAACCCTGTCTAACACAGAAGGCTTACTTTTCAGAATCTCTATATTCATTGCCCTCAAGATCTCTCATTGTTGATGTGGTGGTTACTCCTGGAGCTTTGATTTTCAAGGCCAGTAATTCCAAAGCATCAACCCACTACAAAGGAGGAAAGTCTTGAAGATTCACAAGGGCAACTCTACCTGTGTTACAGGCCCACGATGAGTCTCAGGGAATTTTGTTTTCCTTTTTGGAAATGAGCCTCCTACTTTCCATGTATGTGCCTTTTCCATTTTTTCTTTTCCACTCTTCTCAAGCCGAGCTCTGGCTTTGCAGTATCTAACTTGTAGTCTTTGTGTCTATTGCCCAGCCTCCCATACCAAAAAGAAAAACCCACTTCCAACTAATGCATTCCTCCTAGCCACCCGCCAGGAGAGGACATGCTTCTTTGCATTTCCAAATCTTCAACTCTATTAAAGACTGCAGAATGATGGCTGGGTTTGAACCATTGACCTTATGATTAGATGATGAATGTGTAACCAAGTAGCCACCATGTACAGGTTCTCTTGAAAGCTCCTTTAAGACCTAATTCTTGGTCAATGTTGGAGATTTGGCGGGGGACATGGCATCTAGTTAGGACTCACGCGCTCGGCGATCCAGCTACCAGACCTGGAGAGGGAGGTAAGTGTAGGAGAAGGGGCGGTGGAGTGGAGAAATTAGAACTAGGGGAGTAGAGTCTGTCCGGAACCCCACTTTTTCATGATTTCCACTCACAAAATGAACCAAGAGCACACTAAAGCGCTCTAGGTTCAGGGTGCTGGGCTCGTGGGGCTCATGCCCTTTCACCTGAGAGTGGCGATCCCCCAGGCGGACACCCTAGGGACCTACTCCCAGACAGAACCACAGAGACCCAGTTACAGCGCTCACAGCAAAGCTCCCTCCCCGTGCGTGGTTAGCTGTCTGGAGCTTAGAATCCTGGAAGCAGCAGACGGACGGGAAGCCATAAACTGGAGTAGGAAAAAAGAGCAGGAATTTACCTGAGTCAGAGCACAGACGGGGCAGAGACCAAGCAGACAGGTAATTCCAGGCCAGGGATTCAGTTCCAGTTTGAGAAGCAAACAACCTTCCTGATAAGCTGGATCTCGTTGCTCTGAGGGCCAACGTGATTGCCCCCCAACAAAATTAAAGGACCCCAATAGTCCAACATAAGAATATATTTTTGGAGTAAAAGAAAAATATTTTTAAAAACTGGCAAAGCCATTACCAGGATCATTAACCAACGCCCAAGGAGACACCTAGACAGAAGCTCTCAACATACATCTGCATAAGAAGGGAGTTCACTCTAAGGAGTGCCAGAGGGCCGGGAGGCTCTCAACAGAACATTGACTCTGGACTCTGCTCCTGCATGAGCAGAGCCAGTACATGGAATTCTGTCTGCTGGGTTGGGGGGGGGGGGGCGGGCAATAAACACCTCTGAGTTAGTAGGGCACAAGCCAGCTAGATAGATTAATAAATCCAGATCTCCTCTCAGTGCGTCCACACACAGCTGGGGAGGCCCTGCCTGTCCTCGGTAACCCCTGCTGTGGTGCCACCTGCAAACAAGCCTGAGTGCTCTCCTTCTTTACCACTACTTTTTCTTTCCTTATTCGCTCTACGGCTATCTGTTCCACCACAGCCAATCTCAACCGGCACAGTGTTGTACGGTGTTTCTCTCTCTCTTTCTATTTTCTTTCTTTTCTCTTTCCGCTCCTCTCCCTCTCTACCCTATCACATGATACTGCTGGATTCCAGGTCACTGCCCTCCACCTAGGGCAACGCAACCCAAAGAGTAGGGGCAATTCCAGCCTGCCCTCTGTGGGAAGGCTGCACACCACACAGGCAGCTGTGAAAGGCCTTCACAGCACTCTCTGCTGTGGAGGACACCTCCGTTGGGCCTCTAAGGTGATTTTGCCAACCAAGGAAAGTCTGCCCCAAACCACTGGGTCCCTGCACGAAAAGGGCAAAGCAATCTGCCCCCTTGGGGCAGGACTCAAATGCTTCTGGCCCCACATTCAGGCAAACGGGGATCAGCTATCTCTTTATTCTTTATTTTCCCCTCGCTCTTTCTTCCCTCTTTAACATCACAGTCAACCTTAGTATGCACACTTGCTTTTTCCCCCTTCTTCCTCTTGATTCTCTTTTCTCTCTCTCCTGACTCTCTTCTTCTCTCTCTGCTTCTCTGTTTCTCTCCTCTACCTTTCCTTACTTCCACATGCCACTGCTGGTTTCTAGTCCCTGACTATTTGCCTAGGGTCACTCTGCCCACCCAGTGGAGACAATCGCATTGCTGCACACAGCACGGGGATCAGCTATTTGTTTTTCTTTTCTTAGCTCTCCCCCTCCCCGACCCGTTAACTCGTTCTGCTTTCACTCTTTCTTCTTTTCTCCTCTCCTATCCCTTCTCACTTTCGTGCTACAGCCTCAGCAGACACCGTTTTCCTTTTTTGATGGTTTTTCACCTTTGTTTAGTCTGAGCACTTTTATGGTCATTGGTTATTAGTTTGCTAGGCATTTTTGCTCTTGTCTTTGTTTCCCTCTTTCTTCTTTTCTTTTCCTCTCCCTCTCTTTCCTTTCACAAATCACGGTCATCCTACAGGCCACTCTCTTCTGCCCAGGGTAACTCTGAAGGCCCAGTTGGGGAATCAACCACCTGCATGTGCTGGCTTTACAGGCAGCTGGGGAAGCTACATCAGCCCTCCTCCATATCCCAAGTGGATGGGGGTGCTCTCCTTCAAATGGATGGGGAAATCCAGCCTAAACCAAAAGGCCCTATAAGTGACTATGAGAATTTCTCACCACCACCAGTGGTGCTGCTGGAGGAATATCCGTTCAAGTGCCACGGTGATCTCTCTGACTAGGATAACTCGGCCTGCCAATTACAGTACTCTACACCAGGGAGGGTATGCCCACACCTCCTCCTCGGCACTCCAGATACAGAGGGAAACACCACATGCCACCTGAGGGGCTCCACGCACTGAGACACAAATCATTGTGGCCTACTCAGATCAGTCAGTGAAAAGTCACCCGACCAGCATCCCATGGACTATCCAACTTACATTCCACATCACGAAATATTGATTGGCTAGGGTAAGAGTGAAAGCACAGGAAGATACAGTGGTAGTCTGACCCCCAAGTACAGCTACCTGCAGATACTTTGTAGAAGCACTCATATGAGTCCTCCAAGAGAGATTCTGGAAGATGGCTTCAGGCGTCTCTAAAACAACACATAAACAGCAACCAGCCCTATCAGTATCAACAAAAGTAGGAAAAACAGAAGACAGTGCCAGAAGAAGTCATGAACCTACCAATGTGCATAAAAGAAGCAGAAAGAAATTTTCAGAATGCTGCTGGGAGTCATACAGAATATGAGGGAAGCAATACAGAAAAAGGATGAAATGATAGAGGAGATAAAGGAAACACACCAAAGGGAAATACAAGATTTAAGGGATGATATAACAAAATCCAGTGGCAAGTTGAGATTTTGCCAATAGACTTGAGGAGGCAGAGAATCGCACCAGTGACTTAGAGGATAACCAAGCAGACCTCAACAAGTGGACAACAAGACAAATCAGACAATCAAAGAAGCTGAAGAAAACCTGAGAACCTCGTCTGACACTGTGAAGAAGAACAACATTAGAAAAATTGGACTGCTGGAACAAGACCTAACAAAGAAGTTAACAGTAAAAATAGCAAGGGAATTCTTAGAGGAAAAGCTCCCCAGCATAATAAATGAAAATCAGGCAATCATTCAAAAGGCTGAAAGGACACCAGTCAGATTGAACCCCAAGAAGAAATCACCAAGACACATAATATTTAAATTATCCAACTATGAGGAAAAGGAAGATCATAAAAGCATCTAGGGAAAAGCAAATAATCATGTATACAGATACCTCAATAAGAGTATGTTCAGACCTAACAGCAGACACGATGAAGGAAAGAAGAGAATGGAATGACATATTCAGGAAACTGAATGAAGACAATGCAAACCCAAGAATACTATACATGGCCAAATTATCTATTAAGATAGATGGAGAAGTAAGAGCCTTCCCAGACAAGGAAAAACTCAAAGAATACACCAAAAAAAAAAAAACCTTAGTTCTACAAAAGATCCTTCATGGTCCTATATGGGCAGAAGATCAATACTCATCACATACAAATAAGAGACCACCACATAGATCAACTTCACCCATTGGGCAACAAAGAGAAAACAGCTCCCAAGATAGCATTGACTCAATAGAGGAAAGAAGGCAAAAAAGGAAACACACACACACACACACAGCACAAGTAGATAAGAAAATTACGTAGGACTGAACACAAAAGGTACAAGAGGACACCACAGAACCCACAGATGGATGTAATAACTCTGAATATCAATGGAGTGAACTCAGGCATTAAAATGCAGAGACTAACAGACTGACTCAGGAAACCCATTGATCTGCTGCCTACAGGAGACCCATCTTAAGCTTGCAGATAAAAACAGATTGATAATTAAAGGTTAGAGCAAACGGCAATGAAAAAACACAGGGGTAGTGATCTTAATATCAGATTAAATTGATCTCAAGGTACAGGCCATAACAAGAGACAAGGAGGGGCACTATATAATGCTAAAGGGAACAGTAGATCAAGAATCAGTGAGCAAAATAGATATATATGCACCCCATGAAAGACCTGCAAAATTGGTAAATCGAACACTCCAAAAGATGGAAAATAAATCACATTCTCAACAATTATAGTTGGTGACACCACTCCCTGAAAAAGACAGATGACTGGGACAGAAACTCAACAGGGAGGCTAGAGATCTAAACAGCACAATTGGACAACTCTGATATTTCTAGAGCCTTCCACCCAAATGAAAGAAAATTCATATTCTTTTCATGCTCACATGCACAAGAATAAACTCACAGTGAATCACATACCTTCAGGTAAAACTCCAAACAATTAGGGCCATCAGTGAGGGCACTGGAATGAACCTATGATCCTTGGCACAGGGCGCACACAGGTTATCAGAAATAGGGAAGGATACAGATATACAGGGGTCACAATTGACAAGTGGGATTATACTGAAGATAAATCACTTGTGTACTTTGAAAGAATACACCAAGAGAGTAATAAGACAGCTTGCCGATTGGGAAAACATTTTTAGCAATGACAAAGAAAACAAAAGTCTTAGTACTAAAATCTACAATATTTGCAAGCTTACAATAAGAGAGAAACTAACTCCCCACTAAGGAAGTGGCCAAAAGACCTGAACAGAAGTTTCACAGAAACTGTGAAATCTGAAAGGCCAATAAACACATGAGGAAATGTTCCTGATCATTAACCATAAGAGAAAGGCACAGTAGAACAACTATGAGATACCACCTAACACCCACAAAGATACCCCAATTTAAAAAATCAGGAAGAAACAAGTGTTGGAGGGACTTTGGTGAAATATGAACTCTCATCCACTCTGGAGGACCTGTAGGTATATACAGCCTCTATGATAATCAACTTGGCAATATCTAAAAGAGATGAAAATTGACCATACAACCCAGTAATCCTTCTACTGGGAATATACCCAGAAGAGGCAAGCAACAAACCATAACCAGACATCTGTGCTAAATGTCCATCACAGCACAGTTCACAATTGCAAGGAGTTGGAAACAACCCAAATTATCATCAACTGATAAATGGATTAAAAAACTGTGGTACATACATACCATGGAATACTATGTATCACTGAAAAGTAGTGATGAACGCAGGAAGCATATCGCTGCATGGGAAGAACTGGAGAAAATCATGCTAAGTCAAGTGAACCAAGTGCAAAAGGACAAGTACAACATGAGTTCACTGAGATAATCTTTTTAAAAAAAAAAGCAAAGGGAGCATAGGGAAAAGGCTACTGTATATAAAAATTAATGGGGTGAGGTCGAGGTAATATGGCAGGGGTCAGACCATATCCAGGGCTACCTATGGTAGCCAACTATAAAGGAGGAGGGTGGAGGTAGTAATGTGTAGCAGAGGAACAGGGCACTAATCCACCCAAGGAGAGGGCATTGCTTATATCCCCGTAGGAAAAGGGGGACCAGATTTAAACCCAGGGTTCTAGGACATGAATGCAGCATGCTGGCATGGAGTAGAGAACCACTGGAGGGGTCTGAGAGGCTGGCCCCAATCCCAACCAAGTGGACTCCTGCCCCTGTCCCCAGAAGAATTTACATTAGAGGACAGCACTAAAGTTTGAGGGAGAGAGACATGTCTGACCTGAGCACATGGGAACAAATGAAAGGGGAGAAAGAGAGAGGGGAGGGTATCCCGGCCCCCCAAATCTTGAGGACGATCTCTCCACTCAAAACAGTCAACGCACAAAGAGGGCCAGATGGGCAACTCCGCCATGAGATACAATATCACTTGCTCACCGAAGGCCCTAAGGGGGCCAACACTAGAGACACAGTGTCTGGATTGCAGGTATCCATCCCAATCACACAGAGTAAAGTACTAAGGATGTGCAAGTGGGGGGAGCAAAGCATGGAGGTCTTGAGGGAGAGCAAAGATTAAATTTGGGGACCAGGGTGGGGAACCCCATTGGACTCGACCGGGAGTTACTCCTAGAGGTCAACAAATGGACACTGAATGGTTTATAGGTTTTGCTTTTTTATTATTATTGTTATTTATCTATATATTTTTCCCAGGCATTCTTTTTTTTCTTGTTGTAGTCATTGTTTCATTTTCTTTTGTTGCTTCATCTTGCTATGTCTTGTTTTTTTTGTACATGGTATCATCTCTACAGGTATATCTAGATTAGATAGGCTGGATGATCAGTCTGGAGGAGAATATGATGGAACTGATGGTTCCAGGAGGTTATGGAGAGGGGGAGGTGACCAACCTTGGTACAAGGGAACAATGAGTGATCCAAAATGAATAGCAAGGAGGAAGTTAGAGGCCTGATAGGGATTGTTCAAGGGTAGGGTAACTGAGAGAAGTAACTGAAACCCAAAAGAAGGCTGAGCATGATAGTGGGACAGGAGGGAAGTATAAGGAATTAGAGGAAGGAAATAGGAGGCAAGGAGCACTTATAGAGAGCATGTACATAGATAAATATATTTATAGATGATAAAAGACAAATAGATTTATGTGCACATATTTATAGGCTCAGTATTAAGGCAGCAGATGGACATTGGGCCTCCACTTAATGCAAGTACTTCCTCGATGCAAGAACACTTTGTTCTACTAAATTGGCATTCCATGATGCTCACCTTCCTGACATCACATGGTGCCTGGCAACAAAAGACATAGTATCTGGGGTCTTAAAGGATTGAAAGTAAACAAGCAGCCATCTAACTCAGAAACAACAAAGCCCACACGGAACAAGTACACCAGTCTGTGTGACCACGAGATGTTGAAGGTATCAGGTATCACGAAACTTAAAATTTTATTAGCGTAAATGAGGGGGTGTACAGGTTGGTGACTCAAAGTCCATCTGTAGGTAACAGACTTCTCCTTACAGCGGGTTCACAGGGAGGAGACAAAGTAGTTAGGGTGCAGTGTAGCAATGATGAAACATACAACTTTCTTCTAGTTCTTCAATACTTGCTCCTTCCCCCTATCATGATCCCAATTCTACTTTACAGATCAGAGTATGTACATTGGCACAGACAGGAGCCAGAAACATAAGGAATCCAGGACAGATGATACCTTCAGGACCTGTGGTGAGATTGGCAATACCAGGAGGATGGAGGGAAGGTGGGGAAGAAAGGGGGAACCAGTTATAAGGATCTTCATGTAACCTCCTCCCTGGGGTATGGACAATGGAGAATTGGGAGAAGGGAGACATTGGACAATGTAAGATATGACAAAGTAATAATAATTTATAAATTATCAAGGGCTTATGAGGAGGCAATGGGGAGAGAGGGGAGAAAATGAGGAGCCAATGCCAAGGGCTTAATTAAAAAGTAAATGCTATGAGGATGAGGGCAGCAGATGTACAGACATGCTTAACACAATGGACTTATGTATGGATTGTGATAAGAGTTGTATGAGCCACCAATAAAAGGATTTAAAAATTAAGAAATAAATAAAAACATCGTTATTTTTCAAATGTGACAAACCATTTTTGTCTTATAATTTGTAGTTCTGCAGTGGTGAGAGTGGTGATACCGGGAGGGTGGACGGAAGGTGGGGTAGAAAGGGGGAACTAATTACCGGGATTTACATATAACTCCTCCCTGGGGCATGGACAACAAAAACGTGGGTGAAGGGTGACGTTGGACAGTGTAAGTCATGACAAAATAATAATTCATAAATTATCAAAAGTTCAGGCGGAAGGGTGTAGGGAAGGAGGGGAAAATGAGGAGCTGATAGCAAAGGCTCACGTAGAAAGCAAATGTTTTGAGAAAGATGATGACAACTGTCCACATGTGCTTGCCACAATGGATAGATGTATGTATGTATTGTGAAAAAAGTTGTAAGTTCCCCCAATAAAATGATTTTTAAATTGTAGATCTGAATTCTTTTCATATTTTAAAATAGGAAGATAATGAAATAGTATAACAGAAAATGTAGTGAAACAGCATATCTAGACACTGGAGCTGATTCATTCTGTCTTATGCAGTCTTCTGAATCAGAAGCTCACGTAACCCTAGAAGCAGGTCAAAACACCAAGACACCAAGAAAAATACGATTTGGGTTGAGCTGTGCAATCAACCCCACAGCCATGATTTGAATCCAAGGTTCTCTCCTATAAAATCCTACAGTAAGGATGAGTAATCTACTCTCCTCCTCAGCCTTCCTGCCATGAATCACCAACACACACACTTTCCTTCTGGGATTCCCAAGTCTAATGAACTCTGCCCTAGATTTCCCTGAAACATACATCTACTGGCTGAGCCCTGGTGGTGTAGTGGCTGTGTGCGGGACTGCAGCCCACAGGGTTAATGGTTCAAATCCAGCAGCAGCTCTCCAAGAGCAAGGCAGGGCTTCCGACTCCCACCAGGGCAGTGATGCCACACACACACACACACACAAAAGGTACCACTACTATGTTCAGATATTTCCTCCACCACCTGGGTCTTATATATGTGCATATATGACTACCAATCCTATATCCAGTTGCTTTGAGTCTGAATCTTATGGGCAGTGGAGTTTGGTTTGTGGACTCCCAACAAGAGAGTCCCTTCAGGGGCTGAGGCCCGGTGGCGTGGTGGTTGAGTGTGGGACTGTGGCCCACTGGCTTGGGCGGTTCAAATCCAGCAGCTGCTCTCCAGGAGCAAGGCTGGGCCTCCCACTCCCACCAGAGGGCAGTGATGCCCCCCCCAAAAAAAAACAAGCAAAAAAAAACAAGAGAGTCCCTCCAAATGTCAACTCATCCTAACAAAGGAATAAGTTCAATGACAAGGTCTGACTCAAGACCTTCACGGAAGCAGCTGAATCCCCAACATAGTAGAAAACAAAAAATAGTAGAAAAAGAAATCTGTCACGTTTTCAGTTATTAGACCATTTAAAATGAATGTGGTACTCACCTTCAGAGAGGTCCCACTGATTCAAAGGCTTATCCTCCTCACAAGAGGTCATCCAGGAAGGGCGATCTGGATGCTATCGAGAGATGTGGATAGTTCCTTTCTGGCTATCCCAGGATTTTTCTTGTGCTTTCAAGCCCAGCCCATACCAAGGTGGCACTTACTCATTAAAACTAAGAAGAGGAATGCATTATTGTGGTTTTAAAGAAACTTTAAGTCATCTGATTCTGTTAGACCACTCAACTTTACCGGAATCTAAGAAATAAAAGGAGTGACTAAATTTTGAACTGGAATTTTCTGTTGAGAACGCCCTTACAAATTGGATAATGGATAAAAATTGAAAGTGCCTCTAGTTTGACAAGAGTGATATACCATTGTGTGACTCTTTCTGATGAAGAAGGAAATGAAGGAAAGGCAGCTAATGCTAAAAAGAAATTTATATTTTTTATTTATTTCTAAAGAAAAGCACAGTGAGTGAAGAGTAAAAAGCCTAGCTGAGTCACTAATAATAATAATAATATATGGACTCATATTTTATGTCAGGTACAGTGCTAAGTATTCTAAATTACTTATCTCATTTAATCATCACAACATCCTATAATATGGGTAGCATTTTCTCCATTCTGCAGATGAGAAAACTGAGGCCCCACAATGGAGAAATTGCCCAGAGGGGTATCCAGGACTTGGATCAAGGCAGCCTGACTCCCTGTGTCCAGAAAATCCAAGTGTTAACTTAGATGACCTCTAGAATTTCTGAAAATACTATGTTTTATCTTTTTACAACATTTTACAACTCATTGACAAAGTCACAAATAAATAAATAACAGAGGAGGATGATATTATGAGGCAAAAATGAAAGAAAGCCAATCTAGAGTTCAAAGCAAGGTAAGCTTTGAAGTTGTTGCTGTTCTAGCCTTGTGTTGTTTTTGTGTTAAAACATGCTCCATCTTCTGCAAGCTTTGGTCAACCAGCCAGAGGAATGTAGCAGGAAAAAAACAGGAGAGAGAAAATGGGTAGTTCTTCTACCTAGTAGATTATGAATATTAAAACATCCCTTTATGCTGAGCCCTGGTAGCGTAAGTGGTTCAGTGCGAGATTGCAGCCCTCGGGCTTGGCGGTTCAAATCCAGCAACAGCTCTTAAGAGCAGCGCTGGGTAGCACCCAAGACCACCAGAGGCAGTCATTATAATGACTGATGTGGGATAGCTAAACTTTAAGATTTATTGGTCAGATGAAAGGGAAGAAATTATGAGAAAAATATATCAAAACATTTTCCTCAACTGAAGAGCCCACTATAATCATAATAAGTGAAAATAAATCCATACAGGGTATGAAGTGGTGGAATTTCAGAATACAAGGATAAATGGAAAAATCCTCCAGTCAGGGAGTAGTAGGGTGAAATCACATTAAAAAGACCAAAGATGAGAATAATCTTGGATTTCTCAAGGACAAAACCAGAAAGTAAATGCAATGAATCAATGCCTTTATAAGTGTAATGGAAAATAGTTTCTCTGATCTAAGATTTTCTAGCTAACCAATTAATCAAATTGGTGAGGAGAGTAAAATAAAAATCATTTTCAGGTATGCAAATGTATGTCCGAGCACCCATTTCCAAGATGAGATCGGAAAATGTACATTACCAAAGTTTTTTTTTT
>PVJH01013868.1:0-58902 GCA_004026705.1 Nesogale talazaci
ACTGGACTGGGTTGGGATGTTGTCTTAATGTACAGTTGTTCTTGTACATAAAACTCTTTCTTATACACATTAGAATTTCTGTGGATTTGTTTCTCTAGTCTTATTAGAGTAACACAACCTGAGTTTAGATCCAGGCTTGAGAAGTGTCCAAGGGCCATAGTCTTGGAGGTTCCACTAGTTTCTATGAGAAAAGGAAGCCAGGAAAAGGGAGTATTTTAGAATAACTTCAAGGAGTATCTCAAAACTCTCTCCCTCCTTCAATCTTACTTAACAGATAGGGGAACTGATGTCCAGAGATTGAGGGTTGCAGTTCATTGTAATGTATAGTACTTTAATAGTCACCATTTAGTTGTTTAAAAATTCCTTTTCCCTGTATGAATTGTGCAAGGGGACATCCAGATTGTAAACACCGCACTTTGGCAGAGATAAATCAGGTTCCATGTGAAGAGTGTGGAGGTGGATTGCTACTATTTTTATCCCAACCCATCGCGCCACCCATAGGTGAGGAGAGGATGCTGGAGAACTGAGGTGTATTTAATTTAGTTCTCACAAGTGTGGGTGGAGGCAGTGCAGATTTTATTCAACTCAATCTCCAGGTGATAATGACTGAAATTGAGACACCATAAATTCTTGCCTGAAATCACACAGACTGCCTGGGGCATGACTAGAATTATAGCAATGCCCCCTCATTTCTGCTGTAATTGTTATCTTGCAATACTTTGACATAATTTCAAAACAATCTTTTGGCCAAACCTGGTTGGAAAATGAAGTTGCATAGCGCATTTGTGAGTTAGGACAAAATAAGATGAAGACAGACAGAAATAATAAGCACTACTTTTAAAAAGGACAAAGACAAAATAATGCAATCCATAAGAAAAAATGGCTAAAAAAATTGAAATGAATAGAGTTTTTATTTAAAAAACACTTCCATCTCAATAACAGTGGCAAAACAATCAACTTTCTGGAAGAAATATTAAGTGGCAATATTATAAGAAATGCAAATTAAAATAGCAGTGAGCCATCATTTTCTGCTTATGCAGAAACTGATTCAAAAGCACACATAAGACTTGTCCTAGTGAAGAAGTGGAGTGCCTGGGTGTCACACATAGTTAAGTGCTCAATTACTAACTGAAAGGTCAGCAACTTTAATACACACAAAGTCTCCGTGGGGGAAAGACCTGTAGAAATTGTTCTGGAAGGCTGCAGTCCTGAAAAAACAGTCAGCAAGTGGTCTGGGCAGGGGAATGGACCAATCCATATAAGGTTAGGTGGGAATATCGATTGAAGCTTATTTCTGGAGGAACATTTTTCCAAAAGATTTCTAAATATAAGTTGTGTAACTACCTGGAACTGGGGAGAGAGAGGGGCATGATGGCTTTCTCTTGGATTCCCCACTTCTTTGCACAAGACCAGGTGGTATTCAGTCAGACTCCTTCCAGTATCTGACTAAGGAAGGAAGAACTTGAGAGGTGATTCTTGTGTCTCTGTTCTGGGAATGTTAAGATAGTCATAAACATATAAAGGGATGAAAAACTAAGTGTCCACATGGTTAAATGTGTAAACCTACAAGACGTAGGCTTGGAAGTGGTGATTGCAGACCATTCACCACCCGCTGGTCTGTCTTACTGCGGTGGCTTGTGTGTTGCCTTGCTGCTGGAAGTTATGGCACCAATATTCCAAATACAAAGTTATTGTGGTACGAAGGTTTGGCCTGAGCTTTCAGACTCAGATAGAACTGTGTCTATATTATTCTATATAAACACACCTCACTGAGGATGGGAACACTCAAAATAACAGGACTGAAACCATGGCTTCAAGCATATCTACAATCATGAAAATGACACAAGACCAAGTGTCTGGTTTGCGCCTCTCTTCATGAGACCACCATGTGCCAGCCCGGACTCCACAGCAGTGAACAGCCCCCCAAACTGCGTATTCCAAAGGTTCTGAAATCTGAGCAATATTCTTTGGTACAGATGAGCATTACAAAAAAAAAGTCTTGTACTGGCACATATTTGTGATATTTGCCAACAAGACAATTTGTATTTGAGATATATATGCATATGTATACATACCTATGTGAAGACAGTCTTAGTAAGATCTGTGAAAATGCTGATGTTTGGCTTTGGATCATAATCCTATCCAACTCTTCTTTTTCCTAAAGTCTTCAAGAACACTTTGTTCTAACAATTGGCACTCTGTGACGCTCACCTTGCCAACACAGGCAAAGCCAAATAAAAGAGCAAAGGAAGTCAAAACCAATAAAACAATAGCAAAAATAGCAGAAAGCAAGAACAAAATAACAATAACAAAAGAAATCCACTGACAAAAATGGAAAGGCCTATAAATAGTCCAAAGTCTGTTTGTTGGCCTGTAGGAGTGTTTTCCAATTGAGTTTGATGCGGGGTGGGGGACCACACTCTGTCTCCAAAGTCTATTTTTGGTATTCCCTGGGGTCTCATCACTCTGCTCCCCCAGCTGTTCCTTTCCTCTGTCTGCCCTTGGCACCGTGTCCCAGCATGATGGAGCCAGACCATGAACTATTCCCTCACCATGTCTCCAGTGTTGTCCCCTCAGCATCTTGGTTCAGTGAGGGATGCCATGTTGTTGATGGAGCCAGTCCTCTGGTCCTTCCAGTACATTGTCTGATCCAAGCAGGAACATTGTCCTTGAGGTTTGCCGAGTCAGGATGTCCTCTCCTCCCTCTCCATCCCTTTGCACTTATCCCCTGTGCTCTAATAAGTTGTACCCCTCTCCTCAACCTGTAGCCCCAGTGCTGTCCTCTGAAGTGCATTCTTCTGAGTTTATGTGTGCGGGGTGGAGGTGAGGGTGTCCACATTGTTGTGATTGGAGCTGGCCCCACAGACCTCTCTATTGGTTCCCTGGCACAGTATGTTGTATTCATGTTTTGGTGCATTGCATTGAAGCTTGATCTCTCTCTCTTGTGAAGTTACAAACGATATCCTCCCCTTGCGTGAATTAGTACCCTGCTCCCCGACATCATGTCTTTTTTGTTTGTTTGTTTTTTTGGGCATCACTGCCCTCTGGTGGTGGGAGTAGGAGGCCCAGCCTTGCTGCTGGATTTGAACCTCCAACCCAGTGGACTGCAGTCCCGCACACAACCACTACGCCACCGGGGCTCTGCCCCACCATGTGTTTTTTTTTATCTCTTTCTTTCCCTCTATTATTTAGTTGGCTTCCATATGTATCCCTGAATTGGGTTTGGCCCCTGTCACAGTTGCTTGACTGTACGTCACCCTAGATATGTATGTATATAGTAACCTTTCCCCTATGTTTTGTTTTGTTATTAAGCTTACCTCAGTGTCCTCGTGTTGTACTTGTCATTTTGTGCTTGACTTACCATTTGCTTGATCTATTTTCCCCCCATCCTTTAATTCTCCAAGAGGTTTTGTCTGCAAGCTTGAGAGCTATTTCTTGTATGTAGATTATGGGATATGGTTTCTGAGCCAGTCTGTTAGCCTCTGTCTTTTAATGTCTGAGTTCAGTGATTGATATTCAGTGTTAAAACCTCCATCCATGGACCCTGTGATGTCATCTTGTATCATGAGTGTTTTTATACCTGCCTATCTTATCATTCTGTGCTGTGTGTGAAAGTGTATGTGTGTTTCATTAATTCTTGCCTTCTTTCCACTTGTGAGCTAATGCTATCTTGTGGGCTGTTTTTTCTTGCCACCCTATGAGTGGGGTTGTTCTATGCGATGGTCATTTATTTTCGCTCAGTGAATGTTGATCTTCTGCCCACACTGGGTCAGCAAGGATATTTAGTAGGGCTGGGTTTCTATTTATGTATTCTTTGAGTTTTTCCTTGTCTGGGAAGATTCTTCTCAATCTATCTTACTAGATATTTTGATCAGGTTTAGTATTCTAGGGTTTACATTATTTTCCTTCAATTTTTGGAATATATTACTCTATTCTTTCCTCTTCTACCTCATGTCTGCTGATACGTCTGAACATATTATTATTTGGGTACATTTATAAGTGAGTATTTGTTTTTCCCTAGCTGCTCTTGTGATTTCCTTTCCCCCATAGTTTGATCATTAGCTATTTTGTGTATTAGTGACTTCTTCTTGGGACTTTGGCTGGCATTCTTTCAGCCTCCTGAATCATTTCTTGATTTTGATTCATTAAGCTGGGGAAGTTTTCCACTAAGAATTCTTTCACTATTTTCACTGTTGACTTTTTGGTTGTATCTTGTTCCAGTAATTCAATTATTCTAATAGTGTTCCTCTTCATAGCATCAGGCATGGCTCTCAGGTTTTATTAAGCTTCTCCTATTGTCTTATTAGACACTTTTCCCATTTGTTTAGGTTTGCTTGGTTGTCCTAAAAGTCACTTGGGGTGATTCTCTGTCTCTGCAAGTCTCTTGACAAAGTGTGTTAATTTGATTCTGAATTTTTTATTTCATCCCATAAGCCTTGTATTTCCCTTTCTTGGGTTGCCTTTATCTCCTCATCATTTCATGCATTTTCTGTATTGCTTCTCTCAAATCCTGTATGACTTCAAGCAGCATTCTGAAAATCTTCTATGCACATCTGTAGGTTGACTTTTGGCATTTTCTTCTATTTCTCCTGCTTTTTGGTTGAGGCTGTTGTGACTGGTTGAAGTTTATATGTTGTTTTAGAGGAGCCTGGCACCACCTTTCAGAGTTCAAGAGCATTGGGCTCTCTCTTCTGGGATTTGTATGAGTGCCTCTATGAACTCTCTGCAGATGGCTGCACTGGGGAGTGAGGGTACAGCTGTAACTTCCTTGGATTTCACTCTTACACTTGGCATCAGTATTCTCTGATTTGACATTTGAATTGGGTAGTCCTCTCATGGGATTCTAGGCAGGTGGTTGTGGACCCACAATGGCGGTCTTTTCATTGTTTGATATCTCATTAAGCAGTAGTGGTGTGTCTCATGACAAAGAGAAAAGAAAGAAATAAAAAGAAGCTGAAAAATTCAACTATGCTTGCTAAGATTGACTATGGTGGGTAAGAGAAGAAAGAGAGAAGAAAAAAATAAAGAGTAATGAGATAGCTGACCCCTGATTGCCTGAACATGGGTCTGGAGGGGTTTAAACCCTACCACAAGGTGACAGGTTGGTGTGCCCTTTTAGTGAAGCGTCCCACTGGTGTTGGGCAGGTTTTTCCTAGTTGACAAGATCACCATCCAGGCCAGAGTCAGGTTTCCTCAGTAGCATGGAGTACTGTAGGAAGCTGTCACTGCTGCCTTGTGTCATGTGAAGCTGGTGTTTTCCCTATTATTTGGATTGAGTTTTCCTAGGTGTAGGGTAGTGGCTTAGAATCCAGCACAGGCATATGAAAGGAAAGAAAGGGAGAGAATAAGAAAAAGAAGAAAAAGAAAATAATTGGGTCCATTGAGACCAACTGCAGTGGGATAGATAGAAAAGCAAGAGAACAAAGAGAGAAGAAAAACAGTAGTAAGTAGGGACCTAACTGGTCTTTATTGCCTGACTGTTGGGCAGGAGGAGTTCCAACCCTGCCTCAAGGTAGTGGGGTGGTATGCTTTCTTTGTGTAGGGTTACACAGATGTTGGGAGGAGTTCAGCGCTGGATTTCATTGCTGCCTTGTGCTGTATGCAGCACTGCAGCTGGAGGGAGTGGTGGTGTTCTCTCAGCCCCATGGAAGATTCCAGAACAGGCAACACCTCACCAGTTGTGTGAAGGATCATTGAGAGCAGAGCTGGACTTGTTCTGGCTTTTGCTAGAACAGCTGATGCCCTAATAGCTCAGAGGTGTTTTGTTGTTGGTGTTTCCTAACCAGCTGGAATTGAAATGTTATACTGAAATTGAGGTTTGCTCCAATGGGTCTTTGTTATGGTGATATCCTCTGTGCTGTGTAGCTAACTTCTGGTCTTCCTTAAGAAGGTCTACCTTATTATGTTAATGTATGTTAAAGTTCTACCTCCACAAGGTACCTTGGAATTAAACAATGAGCCAGGAATTTGCAGTTTTTACAGAGAAAGTATATTTTCTCTTTTTTTACATTGAGCTTATGGAGCACCTTGATTTGGGGCCTGTCACACTGATCCCCAGAGAAGATCCAGAGACGTTGTCTCCTTCTCAGAGAACTAGAGCTGAATTTCCCCCCTGGACTAGGGCTATCCTCTTTTTATCTGTTACACCACCACCTGGCTCAGGTACATTCCCTGAGCTATGGTGACCAGCTGAACCCCATCCCCAGGCTAAGAGTGCAAGGCAGTTAGCAGTGTGGGGGACTCTGGAGAGGCATCTTGTGACGAGGTCTCAGAGGTTCTCCTCATGTCTGGGATTGTGTCCCCTTTAGGGTGGCAGTCTGGGTAAATTGCTGCTTGCTGCCAAACTAGGTTATAGGTAGTTGCTCAGCTGAAGCCTGAGAGCCCAGCACACCAATCCTAGAGTGATTTAGTGTGCTCTTGGATCCCTTTGTGAGGGGAATTTTTTTTAAAAAGTGGGATTCAGGACAGACCCTAGTCCCTTATTCTAATATCAAGGCTTCACCTCCCAGTCTCCTTCACCTTACCTCCCAATTATCTGGTCTGGTAGCAGGAACTCCAGGCGGGTGAATCTAACTAGATGCCATCTTCTTCTGTCTCCTCACCCCACTCTCCCATTCAACTCTTAACACTTCCTCTTTGTCCACCAGGAATTTTCAAGTATGGAAGTTATCCTAATACCCAAATAAGTATTCCAAGTTTAAGTTAAAGATATTTATTGACAAAAAATTGAAAAGCAGAAACTAATCACGAAGTAGCCACCAGTAAACTAAAAGTTTATGTTCCAGTTGACACAGTCAGAATGTGGGTACAGAATACATATTAGGGATATAGATGTCTTGTGAAAATAAAAGGAGAATGCAGGACTGAAGATTCAAATTCTACACAAGCCCAAACGTCATCATAATAAGAGTTCTTCAGAGCTGCCTATAAATTGTCACATCTTAGATGGAAGTGCTGGAGCCTCATGTTATCCCTCACTCAGTCCCTGATTGGCTATCTGGGATAGGGCATAGCTTGGACAGAGACTGCTCTATAGATGAATCAGAATAAAAAAGAATAGACAACTAAAGTTGTCTGCTAACATAATGCTCTCAATATTCTTAGAGAGTTGGGTATCTGAATATTATGCTTTTAGGTTTTCCAAATAAGAATAAAAATGATCTACACACAATGACAATGACAGATGACCACATTACATTGTTAAGTAATTAAGTCAAGGCAGGATGATATGCACCAAAATTATTTTAAGTGAAGAGATCATAAAATATAAGACATTTTAAAAGGGCTATTTTATTTATATTTTTTATAAGAACACCCAGTTTGCAGAGGCCATGAACAACAGTGAAAACCCAAAACCCATTTGAAAGGTTCCCACATGAATTAAACATCTGGTGAATCCCCTCTGTTCATAGGTCAGTATCAGAAGAAGCCAGCTTTTGATATGTACATTGCCGGTTCAACAGTTGCAGTTGTACAGCAATAATTATTATTTACTATAATAATGATACAGAGACCATGAGAGAGAGAGAGAGAGAAAAAAAACAATAAAAGTCAGACACATTTCACATCAGGGTAGCAGTCTCACCTCCCCTGCACTTGGAGATCCACATGGGGGAAGGGATTGCATGATGAGGTAGAGGGACTGAGAGCCTCCGGAGCTGAGGGGCAGGAAAGAGGCAGGAGAGAGAGAGAGCCTCCATCCTATGTCCCTTCCTTCATCCCACAGGTCAGGGATGTGAACAGTCTTGCTATAAGACCAAGCATTGCGAAGTCGATTGTGACACATGTTGTGTTGTTCTCGTTAGCTGCCCTCAAGCCAGCTCTGACCTAAAGCAACCCAGTGCACTGCAGAATGCAACAGTGCAGGGTCGTGCGCCATGCTGCTTATGCGTGAGCTCATCGATGCAGGCACAATGTCAGTCCACCTTGTCAAAGCCTTTCTCTTCTTCGCTGCCCTTTCACTTTATCAAACATGGCATCCTTTTACAGGGACGGGCCTGTCCTGCTTTTGGTGGTTATTCATTTGTTTTCTTCCTGTTTGTTTTTTGTATGATATTCTGTATATAAAATTCACACTAGGTAGACATTTGGTGACAGTAACTGGATGGGTAACTACCTAGGGGAATGGCAGGGGAAGATAGGGGGGATGGGGAGCTAACAATGAATCTGAGAAGAAAATATTCTGAAATTGATTGTTCCAGTGATTGTACAACTATCCTTAATATGTTTGAGCTTTAAACTATGTTATGTGAAAATAAAACAAAAGACTCCATAATTGTGTGAATAGTACATTTTCAATTAACTCAATTACTGATACAGTTGCTTCTAGTATGTCATTTTTGTTTGGTTTTGTTGTTGTTACTCGATTTCCAAGCCAAAATACATGAGCATGTTATGTATGTGGTAAAAATAAAGTATAGTTACTATCAATCTACATTTTCATCACAACATAAAAAATATGTCAATCCCTAGGGGGATAGTTAATGCTTGCCTTCTGAACAAAATGTTGACTTGAGTTTAGCCAGTGGCACCTCAAAAGAAAGGTTTTGTGATCTGCTTGAAACATCAAACATGGAGAACCCTGTGGAGCAGTGCCACTCTGACACTCATGTTGTCACCAGGTGTCAGAAATCACTCGAGGACAACTGGTAAGGAAAAGGTCTATGTAAAATAATAATAGTGATAAAACAGAGAAGGTCAAAATCCACTACAGAAAGCAGCAGCTCATGAGGCTGAGGAAACAAGCTAAGAACTTGGAGACAAAGATCAACAATTACACAGAGCTTCTAAAGATCCATGGACTCCTGATCTGAGTCCAATAAAGATTTAGTCCTTCAAAAAAAAAAAAGGAAAGTCCACCAAACTCAATGCCATCCAGTCAGTTCCAACACAGAGTGAGCTGCACTATAGGATGGGGGAGAACTGACCCCGGGGGATTCCGAAGCTGTAACTCTTCATGGGAGTGGAAAACCTCATTTTTGACCCTCATAGATGCTGGCAGTCTTGAACTTGTAATTAACAGCTCAGTGCATAACCCTGTGCTACCAGGGATCCATCCTTGGGTAAAAAGTATGGAAGACACTGTAAGGAGTTTTTTAAAAGGCCAGTTTAGGCCTACAGTCTAAAGAGTTTGTTTTAGAACAAACAAACATCCAAGTAAGGGAGGTGTCAGCTAAGTGCCCAGGAAAGAAGCACAGTAGTTTTTGTGATTCAAGGATTACAATTCTCAAAATCTACAGTAGGAGATAGTTATCCGAGCTTGAATGGCCAACACTTTCAGGGTTCTCACATAGATTAATCCTCCAGGTGATCCCTTTGACTATAGTTCAGGGATGTCAGTAGCCTTGCTAGTAGCTAGAAAGCATTCTAAAGTTGACTATGGCACATGTAGTTAGGTGAATAGGTAACATCTTATCACTTGAGTTCTCTTTTGATACATTTTGTTTGTTACACTTTTTAGAATTTTCTACCTTTTTTTTGGGGGGGAGGCATCACTGCCCTCTGGTACTGGGAGTATGAGGCCCAACCTCACTCCTAGAGAGCTGCTGCTGGATTTGAACCTCCAACCCAGTGGGCCACAGCCCCACACAGAACCACTACACCACCGAGGCTCAGCCCTGAATTTTCTACTTTTTATTGAAGTTTTGTTTCTTCATTGCTATTTTTTTCCATAATTTTGTTTTGTATGTTTTTATTCTGCATATGATGTCAAGGGTAGGTAAATACAGAGATACAGTAACCAGATTAATAATGATCTAGGGCTAATTATTATCTAGCAACTCAGCGGTAGAAAGATGAGGCTTTCTAACCCCATGAAGATTGCACTCTTGAAAATGTACAGAGTTCATGCTCTCCTGCCCTATGGTGTCATCATGAGTCAGACTTGACTTGATGGCAGGGGATTTAGGTGAGGGACATGGCAGAGAAGGTAGAAGGGAAATGGAGAGGTAATAACAGTAGCCACAAGAAAGAAGAAATGTTCTAAAATTTATCGTGCTGATGATAACACAAATCTTAATATGATCAAATGATTGAATTGTAGGATGTGTGAATTATATGCCAATACATCTTGTAAAATAAAAAAAAAACTGCTTAGGGCTTAGTCATTATTAGGTGACTTGTCAAGACATGACAAAGACTCCACATGAAGTTAATATTCAATGCTTACTGATGAGAATCTTGAATGAACTCACACTTACAATAAAGCAGCCACGAGTTTCATTGGAGTGTGAAGGAAATTTGCATTTCCACTTATGCAGCTGGGGAAATTTCACACAACACAATAAAGAGGTTCCTTGGCAAAGACATGTGGAAAGTCACAAATATTTTCACTTTTTAAATAATAGCTGGCTGCAAATTTATGTATTTTTCATAGCCCAGAGGCCTAGCCCCCCACCAACCTTGCATAATAACATTTCAAAAATAAACTTTCTAGATGTGAAAAATTCACTATGTAAAGTAGAAAGGGATAAGTGCCATGGAGTGGATTAAAGACAAAGGTACACAAAGGCCCAGACAGGAATGAGAAAAAGCAAGAGATCTTTTAGGTGAGAGAGGTAGAATATCAATGAAGGGCTCATAGTCATAGGATCAGGAGCAGAGGCTATTTGGTAGGGTTGTATGATCCACCACAACGTATTTAGTTTAATTTTAATTTCAAACTGTACATAAACACAGGTGCTTCAAAAACTCACAGAAAACTAAATTAATGCAACCTTTCCATGAATATGTGTATACCTTCATATTCCTGTAATGATGGCACAGCAGTTATCACTCGGCTGCTAACCAAAGATTAGTGCTTCTGAACTACTATCTACACTGTTGGAGGAAGTCCTGATGAACTACCCCCCTGTGGCGGTCATGTGCTTATGTGAATTTTATGATTGAAATGTAGGGGTGGAGTCTAGCCTGTTAATCTGGAGATAGCCATTGAGTAGCCAATGTGGCCTCTATGGGGGCATGGCTTTCTCCTGCGACTTCTAGGAAATCTCGCGATATTTCCCTCGTGAAGATGAGAAGCTATGTTCCCCAGCTGTTGGGAGTTAGTTTCAGAGGTGATGAGTCACGGAAAAGACAAGATGGCAGCGTCCGAGAAACTAGAGGAGCCAGCGGAGAGACCACACGGCTTTGCCTGATGGAGCCAGACCTCTGAAGCTGGAGTGGCATGCTGTTGATGGACCCTGAGCCCTGGAAGCGAGGAGCCATGGGGAGACCCCTGTCAGTGCCGGGACACTGCACCCAATGACCTGTGACTTCGTGAGTCAGAAGGAGAATTTGTAGACTGATTTCGGGCATATGGGTTAATATCGGACTTATGACTTTGCACTGGACTGGATTGGGATGCCTTCTTAGTGTCACATTTCTTTTGTATATAAACCCTCTCCTTATATCTATATGCGTCTCTTTGAAATTTGTTCCTCTAGTCTACCCGGACTAACACACCCCCAAAGTATTATAGCTTAGAAAAAATTTGTGGGTACTTATACACTGCCTACACCCAACATACCAAAGCTCAGGATACTAATGGTGTCTTTTGCACCTGTCACTGATTTGGTGTGCATGCTGGTCCTCCAGCTGCAAGAGATGCTGTGGTCAGTGGCTCATACCTACACCCTTCTCTGAAGAATTGCCTTTGGGTAGTAGAAGTCTTTTCTCCATTGTTATGGGCTCTACACATAATTATCAGAAATGATAAATGATAAATGATTTATCATGCATCTGCACAGACTCAAACAATCAACCTTTGGATTAGCAGCTGAACATATTAACTATTTGTTCCAAAGTGCCTAGAAATTAGTTTGCTTCTCTCAAACCCTTCAGCTGCTGGACAATGGTGGACTGATGTGGGTTGTTGAGAATGACTGACTAGGAAAAGAGGTGGCTTCAGCCACAAGAGAACAGCGGGAAGTGGGAGACTTTGCAGAGAAGTTCCCATAGTTTTGAATTCCCAAGATGGCTGCAAAGAAAACTTTCTACCCTTTTCTTCAATGTCAGGCACCAAAATAAGAAAGCAAGAGTCAGCTTTGTCTTTTACTTTTCAGCCTAAATGATGATCCTGTTTGTAAAGCTTGGAGCATCAGTGGTTAATCTTTTCGGATTTAATAGGTGTTCTGCCAATGTTTGGAGGAGTCTGAGTAAATTATCAAAAGACTTAGTAGGATAGTGATGTGTTATTTGATCAATGATACTACCTAGAGGAGATTTTTTTTCATGTATCCATTTGAAATAAATATTTTCATGCCATGTTTGATATTCTTTGTGACTCCTGATTCTATTTACCTGTGGAAAAATTGAGAAATTTGCTTGTGAAGAGATAATAATCCATAATTCATACATTTATAGAGACAATTTAGCAAAGGTTATGTATTGAATGGAGTCCCTTCATATATGTTCCTGTTGACAGAGCCATGAATCTCTATGGGTTGATAATTATGTAAATGATGCAATTTGGAATTTACGCTATGATGTAGTCACCTGCTATTATGTGAGCTCATGTGACCATTGGATCAGTCTGAAGAGGGACAGGGTGTGGTGCAACACCACTGTAAAATTCAAAGCCCTGATCTGATATAAGGGGAAGTGCCCTGAGGTGGAGCCTAAACACACATCTCTTTTTATCTGACATATAAATAGAGAGAAGTAAGCAGAGAAAGGAGGAGCTGACTATCTCCATGAAAGATGAGTTCTGAGCAGAAAAAGGTATTTAGACTCAGGCTTCCTGTGTTCATAATCATTTCATAAAGCAAAGAGGCATTGATATCAATACACAGGATGGGACATTAGGAGCATAATTGTGGAAACAAGATAAGGATTTTCTCCCAAATCCAACAGAGAGAAATCCTTCCCCTACAGCTGGGGCTGTGTAGCCTTCTAAATTGTGAAAGAATAGATTGTGTTTGTCAAAGACAACATTCATTTATGGCGGTTTCATTATAACAGGATAACATAACAAAGAGAGTAAATGTAGACCTCATTGTTACTGCATTTTTTAAAGAAAAATCATCCCAAATATTATCAATAATTACCTCCATTTTGAATACATATTCAAATGATACCTATATGATCTCCTTTGGTATTTATACCACTTTTAAGAGATAATTTTTATCATTTATAATTTTTCAATGCGAAATTTGAAGCTCAACAATGCTTAATATATTTTGTTAATAATCCAACTTCAAATAAGTTGGACATAAACAAACTTTATTTGAAAAATACCCTTTCTTTAAATATCTATTAGCAAATATAACTTCTTTTTATTTTTATTTTTTGCCTAACTGCCCTGGTGGGAGTAGGAAGCCCAGCTTTGCTCCTGGAGAGCTGCAGCTGGATTTGAACCATCAACCCTGTGGGCCACAGTCTTACACACAACCACTATGCCACGGGGGCTCTGCTGCAAATATAACTTCTTACTTGCTATTGGGACCTTCAATGGAAACACAGTGATTTCTTTCCCTAAATAGATATTTTAATGTTTAATTCAAGTTTTATTGATTTTATTTTTAAATAGTTGATCTTCTTTCATTCATAAGCCAAATAGATATGGATTTGTTTGCTGATATTTTACATTCTATATAAAGAGTTTGCCCATACAATTTCTCAAGCTGAAGGACTGAAGAAAACTTTAAGCTTCAAGTACAATATTGAAGGATTCTATGTGCAAGAAATGACTGACCCAGGATGCATCAAGATGGAAAAAATACACAGAAATACTGATCCAAAATTAACTAGTCAACAATTTCAAGTGGTAGCATGTGGTCTAAAACTCATGATATTGAAAAAAGAACTCAAAGATATATTGAATACATTAGCAAAAATCAAGACCACAAAATAAGGAATTATGATAGAAATAGTTCAATAGATGTACACAGGAATGAAAGCACTCACTAGTGTATCTTCCAAGAAATTTGGAAGATAGTTATCTGACCAACTGACAAAAAGAGGTCTATATTTGTCTCCAAAGTAAAGAAATATGACTAGTACATAAGTCAGAATTTTTTGAGTAATACCACTACTATCAAATGCAAATAAAATTTTGCAAAGACAATGAAAAAAACAGATATAGCAGTACATTGGTAGGGATTAGTTATACTCATAGATGACAGAGTAGGACTTTCCCATAGGGTTTTCAAGACTATAATCATTATTGGAGAAGGTTTCTAGATATTTTTCTGCAATAAATTGTGGTTGAGTTCAAACTTACGACCTTCTTGGCTAGCAGCAGTATACTTAACCACCACTCACTAGAACTCTTTGGTAATCTTTTAGCTATGATAAATATTGCTAATAATTTATGAGCTATTTATGCAACTGAGAAGTCGTGGTGGTGTAGAATTACAAATTGGACTGTTACCCAAAAGGTCAGCCGTTCTAAACCACAAGCACCTCCATGAGAGAAAACCTGGACTTTCTAGTCCCTGAAGAGTTAAAATTTCAGAAACGTACAGGACAGTTCTACATGGTTCTAGAGAGTCATTATGAACTGGCATTGACTCTACAGCAGTGAGTCTTTTTGTTGGCTTGTATATGCAACTGAACTCGAATCGATTTCAATGTCCAATGAAGCTGTCTGGGATGCCATCCACAAAAATGAGAATTTCTCTTCAAGTTGAACCTTCTTTCCATAAATGGCCTCACTATGCGCTTTTCTCTTGGAGTATTTGTATTTGTTATTGTTAATGACCCATTATATTAATGATTTTGTTGTTAACCACTGCAATGTAGGACCCTGATGCATCAAAACACCATTTTCAATGGGAAACAATGTTGCCTGGACACACACCATTATAAAGTTGGATGGAAGATGAGATTATTATGATCTATAGGATAGTTATTGGCTGATGTAAAAACCATAGATCACCAGGCTTTTGTCTTAGCTTTGGTTCTATAATGAGAATTATCTAGTAAAACTTATATGTGTGTTATATATATGCTTATATATATAACTTATATATATATATATATAGTTGTCAAGTGCCATCCATTTGGTTTTGACCCATAGTGACAAGATAATGAAACACTGCACGAACCTTCAGCATCCTCATAATTGTTCCTATGCCTGAGCCCAGGGTTGCAGCCACTGTGTCAATCCATTTCTGGGAAGATCGCTCCCTTCTCTGCTTCCCTTCCACTGTACCATGCGTGATGTCCTCACCCAGGGACAGGTCTCTCCTAACACTGTGTCCAAAATATGTCCTCTAAGGAGTACTCTGATCTTACTTCTTCGAACGCAGTATGGTTTGTCCTTTGAGCAGTTCATAGTAATTTCAGTGTTCTTTCCCAACACTGCACCATAATTCAAATGCATCAATATTTCTGCTTTATCCTATGTCAAGCATCCACATGTATATGTGGCAATGGAGAATACCATGACTGAGTAAGACACACTTTAATCCTCAAAGTAATACTTTCACTCTTCAATAATATAAAGAGAACTTGGATAGTAGATTTACCCAATTCAATGTCCCTTTTTACCTCTTCACTGATAATTCACTGAGGATTGATTGTGGATTTAAATAAGACAAACTCTTTGACTATTTCAACCTCTTATCTATTTATTATCTTGATGTTACCTATTGGTCCAGCTGTGAACATTTTGGTCTTCTGTACATTCACTTGTAATCCATACTGAAGGCTACAGCAATTCATCTTCCTCACTAAGTGCTTAAATTCCTTCTCACATTCAGCAAACAAGGTTGTGGGGATTAGCATATTGTAGGTTGCTCATAAACCTTCCTTAAGACCTGATTCCATATTATTTTTCATATAACCCATCTTCTCTGATGATTTGCTGAACATACAGATCAAACTTGTGTGGTGTGAGGATACAACCTTGTATGCTGAGTTTTAACTTATAGTATTCCTTTGTTCTGTTTGCCAAACTGCCTATTGATTCATGTATAGTTTCCTCCTGAAGAAAATGAAGTTTTCTGAAATTCCTCTTTTTCTCAAGGTTTATTTTAGTCCACAAAATCAAATGCCTGTGCAAATGAAACACAATTAAATATCTTGTGGTCTTATAAGCTTTGAGCTTAGATTCATCTGACATCAGCAATGATATCTGTTATGCCATGTCCATTTCTGAATCTGGATTGAATTTCTGGCAGCTCCTTTTCAATGTACTGCTGCAACCATTGTTGGATAAACTTAAGCAAAATTTCACTTGCAGGTGATATCAAAGATAATCATTCTGTAGTTGCAGTATTTTGTCAGGTCACTTTTCTTCGAAATAGGCAAAACTACAGACCTCTTTCAGTCAGTAGGCCAAGTATCTGTCTTTCAAATTTGCTGGCATAAATGAATGCCTTTTCAGGATATTGAAACAAATTCAAATTGCATTCCATCAATTCCTGGAGCCTTGTTTTTGGCTAATGCATTCAGTGAAGCTTGGACTTCTTCCTTCAGTGCCATTGGTCCTCATTCCTACCCTACCTCCTGAAGTGGTGGAGTCTTGACTAGTTCGTTCTGGTACAATGACTGTGTATTCTTTCCACCTTCTCATGAAGCTGTCTTCATCCCATAAAATCTTTCAAAATTGCAATTTGAGGCTTGAAATTTTTCGAGAGTTCTTTCACTTTCAAATAAGTTGAGTGTGTTCTTCCCTTTTGTTTTTAAATTCTAGGTCTTTTCACATTTCATCATAATATTTGGCTGTATATTACTCACATATTTGTATATGCACAGAGTAGCTTATATCAAGAAAATATCTCACACAGTTTTAGACTCCATCTTCCCAGGCTATGAATCAAATGATAGCCTGGATCCTTTTCCTGACTCATGTAGCTGCAAGCATTAATGAAGCCCAGATAGCCACCCTCTGGCTGTAGAGATGAATGAGTTCAAGGTCATCGGTTATGATGGCAGGCTACCAATAATTCTCAGGATCAGCAGACAGTTTGGCTGACAGAAGTTAGATGATATGCCAGAGACAGCAAGTAGAACCACCAAAAAGCAAAGAAACTTTTCTATAGGCCACAACCCTAAGGAAAAAGCCTGCCAATTAATTGATGGCTCATTGCAGATCTCATCATGCAGGTAGTTAGATTATAATAGATAATAGATCTCATGATGGGGGATCACTACTTCTTAACTGACAAGCAACTGAGAATCCTAGCTCAGACAAGTTCAAAGTAAGTCTTAATGATCACACCTTTCTTCCCAGTCCATCTTAGTCTGGAAGCATCTCTGAAGATTGTTCAGCATCATAGAAACTCCCAAGCCGCCATTGACATACAGTAGATCTGCAATGTCAGGAAATGGAAGAGGTCGACAAGTAAGGTAAAAATTGTACTACTGAACCATCTTGCATGTTGGTCATTTTGAAAACCTAAAGTTCATGGGCTAAGACTGTGCTTTCTAGAATAATACTTTTCACTTCTTCATTACATGCTAATTATCTCTGCCAGTCATAAAAGAAGACTTCAACAAATTCATGGAAAAATATAACTTTTGAAGTCCCCTATTTTATCTACTACTGTGTTTTAAAGATTTGTTTTCTCAAATTAGTCTCCAAGCTTTATAACTCCAAGTCTACCTATGTTTCTGATTCATAGTTCCATAATTTTCCATCTTCTGCATTCTATTTCAAACCAAGATCCTCCATTCTCATTCTAATTAGAGATGTAATTTGATGAAGATTAGCTATAAATATTTCTTGGATGCTGTTTTCTTATTTATAACTCTGAATATTTTCTAATTAGCTGAAAATGTTTGTGTCAGAGAATAACGTGGAAATAATTAGCATAGATAAATTTAACATTAGAAATAATTAAAATAAAGTATTTGGATAGTATATGGATTTAAATTCAGAGTTTCAAATCGATTTTTCTCAACTATGTCTTATTTCATTATAAATTTAAGTCAAATTTATTGTTTATTAATATAAGCAAAGGCAAAAAGAAGTTCTCTGCCATCAAGTTGATTCTAACTTATCATGACCCCATGAGATAGAAGAAAATAGCCCCTGTAGGTGTCTAAAGCTATTCATAGTTACAGGAACAGAAAATCTTATTTTTCTTTTACTGAACAGCTGGTTGACCTTAGGTTTGGCAATCTAGTGTGCAATCCAGCACAACACCAGAGCTCCTTTATTTAGTAATATGTGACAATTTATATTGAAAATTATATGCAAGGTAAATCATGAAAAAATATTTTCCCAGTGAATAGCTTCATTCCCATTGAGTTTTTCTCATGGTTTTTACATGCAGGCAACTTTCCATAATACAAGAAAATATTACTTTAAGGGGAAAAGAAATATCCTCTAATGCAATGCTTTATATTTTTGTTGTAGATTAGATTCTGTGTCCATGAGGCTTATTAAGGATTCTCAGCTGTGTGGCAGTTAGTACCTGGTTATTCCCATGGCATAATCTAACATAATATAATCATCCCCATGTTATAGCACCCAAGACATTGTTGGCAGATTAGGATGGAGTGTTCCTTTGTTAATCAGGTGAAAGCCCTGATGCAATCAGAAGTTTAATTGTGGGTGTGATCTTGTCTCACATAAATTGACACTGTGGGAAAGAGAGCTCTTTTCTTGTTGGCCTGGAAACTGCATCTGGCTCATCAACTCATCATATTGCATGTCAACCCTGGAAGCCAGCAAAGCCCAACATTTGACCTGTGGTCTTGGACTGATTGATCTTTGCAATTGCCAGCAATGGTCTTCCTGCTCCTCATTAGCCATGGCATCTACAAAAGTCAAGGAAATCCTGTAGCTTAACATTAGACCCAGGGGCATGAACTGAACTAGACTGGTCTTCCTCATTTCTACAACTGTGGGAGCTGCAATCTTGTTAGAAATTTATTTAAATAGATAAATATTAACGGTCTTGCTTTTCTAGGGAAACTAACCTAACACAATTATCAGAAAGAAAACATTTTTATTTACATCATATTTACATTTGACTATTCCTCAAAGGCTGAGTTTTGAGATTTACCAGTACAATGTAAAGAAGAAAGTGCAATAAAAACTGCAGTTTTGGAGAAGTCAAATTTAAGACAGAGAGGTAATCTAAGAAAATTATGACTTTTTTAATTCCAGAGGAAGCGTATTGATAGATTTTCTTGAGGATACAAGAAGGTCATAGGGACTTAGAAAGAAGTTTTAAGACAGTTAAAAACTGTATTGATGTGATAGATGATTTTATGTCAACTAGAAGATGTACAAAACTGTAGACTGAAATTCAGTATGCCAATCAACCTATAGGTTGATGATGCCTTCTTGGAGGTGTGGCCTTTTTTTTTTGAGGGGGGGGCATCACTGCTCTCCGGTGGTGGGAGTAGGAGGCTCAGCCCCACTGCTGGAATTGAACCTCCGTCCCAGTGGGCTGCAGTCCTGCGAACAGCCACGCCACCGGGGCTCAGCCCGGTGTGTCCTTCTTATATGAGGAAAATTTGCAGACCTCCTTCTTTCTCCACCACGTTGCCTGCCTTTCTGCCTGCTGGAACTCTGCAGCAGAAACAGATGGTGGCAACTTGTCAGATTTCCACCAATTTTGGATCTATGAGACTGCATCCACTGGACTGTGATCTTCCTGTCTCTGGATTTATTGTACTGTATCATTTGCTTATGGCTGCTTGAGCCAAAATTGGAATTTATGGACACTGTTGGACTTATGGATTTGGGTTGAACTATGCTGGGATAGTTCTTGATATATAATTACTTCTTGATATAAAGTGTGTGTGTGTGTTTGTGTGTGTGTGTGTGTATATATATATATATATATATATATATATATATATAGATCTGTTTCTTTAGACAACCTAACCTAACAGAGTTGGTGAGGAAAAAATGTCAGAAAAAAAGTGTGCTTAGGATGTTTTCCCTCATTACAACAACACTCATTCTTTGCATGGAGAAAGACTGGTTGGATAATATTTTCCTTGGGCAAACCTTATACAACTCACCAACAGCTCTGGTATTGCTATTTCATAAGAAGTATGGGCTATAGAATCAGAGCAACTTCAGTAGTGCAGAATGAGTCAAAGGCGGAATTTATGAGATATACCAGCCAAGTTTCAGGATGTATGGACTTTATGAACTTATGCCTGAACATTTCTAATTATAATTATGTCTTCACATACATTACAGATGCCAGTTGCAACTGGCTGCATAAGTTGCAGATTCCAACACAAAAGGAAAGTGTATGACTCATTGTTCAAAAATTATTGAGGATATAAAAACAAAGAGAGCAGAGCATCTAAGCACTAAGCACAGATACTTTCAAAGCATGGGGCTCTGACACCAAGCAATTACACTGACTGCAAGCCCAAGAATCCTACATTGACTCGTTAGTATGTCATCGCTTGGTTTCCCTAATTCAGTGTACTCTGATGATTACTATAGATATGGTAGATATTACTACAGATATTCTAAAATGCTGCATCTTTTAGATGAGTAAGCAGTGCTATATGTTTCAGTGGCATCCTTGTGGAAGCACAGTCAGCAAGCTTTGGGGTCTTTATACTCAATGTACTGTCATCAAATGTCTCGGTCCAGTTTGACTGTTCATCATCATAAAGACTTGATTTTATCCAGATCCACAATTAACACCCCTGGAAGTAAGAGATAAGAGATCAAAAGGCATTTTACACTTAACAACTGCACTGCAAAAGACCTCTTAAAATTATTTCAAAACATAGATGTCACTGATTACATTGTTTTACCCATGTCATTGTCTTTTTAATGGTCAAATGCTACTGAAGCTCAAGTGGGAAAGGATGACAGTAGAATGAATGCGTTTGAGCTGGGGTCCTGGTGAAGAATATACTATATATACACCACGAAGGCCAGTTGCTATTGTTGCTAATGCCCTTGAGCCGGTTCTGACACACAGCAACCCGATGTACAACAGAACAAAGCACTGCCCGGGCCTGTTCCAGCCTCACAGTTGTTTGCTTGACCCCATTGGTAGGGCACCAACACAAAGGAAAAACCCAATCTTAGAAGGAATATTACCGCTATGTTTCTTAGAAGTGAACATGGAAAGGCTACAACTTACTGGCTTTGGATATGCCATTAGGAAAAAAACCCAGTTGGCTAGAAAAGGACATCTTGATTGCTAGAGTCAGTGAAACTAAGACACATTCTCAATGAGACAGAATGAGCTCAGACATGTCAACGGTTATGAAGATAGTGAAGAAGGAGTCAGGAATGTTGGAGCTGAATGGGGGGCTCCTTACACCCCCATGTCTTTCATATTCGTGTTAATCTACGTATTGAGGTCTTGAAAGACTGTGATTATGCTGTGAAGTGTAGATAATATTGATCACAGCTGTTTTATTCACATTCCATACTTAAAAGGTAAGCTGTTTGAAAGTTGATATCCCGAAATCATACTTTCCCTTATATAAGGAAAGTATAATAGAAGATGAGCTCAAAGAGGATAATATAGTGTCTATTTAATAGTCCAACACTATCCAGATCTTGTAGTGTGTAACATATGCCTATCATTAGTTAAAATTTAATATAGAATTTAAGGTTTTTAGATATGGTAGAGTACTTCAGGGCTAAGTAAAAACTCTCGAAAGTTTGGAAAATTTATGTAAGGAAGATGTAAGCAAGCTTAAATTGAAAGCCGCATTTGAAAACTTTCTAAAGCAAACTTGACACATAAAATTAAACTAATTGTTACATAGATTTTTTTTCCCGTTCTTAAATACCCTTTTCCTCAGCATATTTTATATATTGAAACAAATAGTAGCTTCACTTTGTAGACACACTCTTAATACCCAGAAATGAGTAAAGTACGTACAATATTTAAAAATATCACCATGAGGTAGCTATTTCATCAGTTGGTCCTAACTTTCATTTTGAAATATTGAACAGCAATTTTTCAGGTTCTTATAAACAGGCATTGGTCCCAGTCTGAAGTGGTAATGTTTCAAATTTGGAATTTTTTCCTTATCTTCTGTGAACCTTTTCTTTCCCCTCAAGTTTTTGCTTTCTTGTGATGATTTCTACATAACTTTCTAGAAGTCTGTTAACCAGGCTACAAGGCAATATTAACTGACTGGTGGCAATATTAATTGGCTGGTGCACATGGCCTGATTGAGCACAGCTCTGCCCCTCACACTACCCTCATGGTCTCAACGCCTCGTCATCCAGGCCTATGCTTCAGCTCTCTAGCTGGCACTTGGTCTGAATGGCAGTGTCCATGCTTGCCTCTTTTTATAGATTGTGAATACAACCCTTACTTTAAGAAATATTGTTTATATATAAATGTCACTGAAACCACAAATCACCTTATAACAATGGCAGGAACTGGAAATAATTATGATAAATGAAATTATTCCATCACAAACAGACAAATACTATTTGAGCAAACTACTATAAGAGTAAAACCTAGGACAAAAGATGGCCCTCAGCTCTCAGGTGAGTAAGTTTTTAATCTGCTTTCTCAAGTGACAATGTGGAGACCCTGCCTTGGTCAATGAGCCATTTGCCACTCCCTCTATGTGTACACAGAAGAGACCTTGCCTTGGCTGTGTGTTAGTCTGGGTAAATCAGAGAAACAAATCCATAGAAACTCATATTTTAAGAGATTGTCTTATAAAAAGGGTAAGTGCACATCAACGAAAACATCCCAACCCAGTGCTACCCAAGCCCACAAATTCAACATTAACCCATATGTGCAACACCAATCCACAAAGTTCTCCTTTATCTCACAAACACATGCAATGACACCGACTGCAGGAGGAAAGCCAAATCAGTGAACCTGTAGGCATCTCAGGACTGGCAGGGGTCTCCACAAAGCTGCTCCAGCATTCAGGGATGTGTCGGGGTAGGTCCATGCAGCTTTTCTTTGAGGATGTCTTGTAGGAAGTGAGCCTTTCCAGCTGAAGCAGGGAACTGTCTAATGCAGCTGCATCCTGAACTGATCATCACAAAGCAAGAGACCTGAAAACTACAGAGGTGAGGGCTCATGGAGCCATTTATTTCTCTGCCTTTCAATTAACTACACATGTTTACTAGCCAGGTTGATTCAATAAACGTTAACTATCTCAATCCATTCCTTGACAACTTGGCACCTGCATATAATTTTATAGTCTCACAATTGCAATTTATTGCAATTAATCCTATAAAACTGTGACTATCTTTCCGAACCTATGAGAGTTTATAAGCCAACCATTTCATGCCTTCATACCTCCCATTTTAGGTATCCCAATTGCCCACTGCCCACTCACATCAACCCAGTGCTCTGAGGAGACAATCCTTTTTTATTGTGAAGAATCTTCATTCCAGTTGGAAACTTGTGAAGTCCACATCCATAAGCAAAGTCAAATATGTCCAGGCCATCCATAAATCAGCAATAATATGCACCAGTTCACTGGCTCAAAAATATCTTTATCTGGACAGGTTCTGGTCAACTCAATGTGGGCTGCCTCACTCAGATTTCACAAGTTCCCTTTGATCGCCTTGCCTTTAGACCATGGGCTCTCACCAAAATTTAACAAGCCTAGCCCACTCTTACAAGGTCATGAACTTCAGACCCACTCACGTCTTCTCCTCCCCGCCCCCCCCCACTATAAACCAAGTACAGATGTGTTGGTGGACAAACTCAACCCATCCTTTATTGCTGCATTTCTCCCACTTCACCTCAATAAGTAGATCCAGATGGTCACTTAACAAGCATCTCAGTCTGCCCATAGGCTCCCTTTAACACTCAGTCCCAGAGAGCAGTTTTCTTCATGGTTCCAGATTTTTTCCAGCTTCTGAAAAAGGTTTCTGAGTACTCCACAGCACTGAGTAGGGTATATATTTTCAAAGTTTTCTTTGCAGGCATGGCCTAAACCCATCTAAAGATCAAATTTTAATGGCTGGAAGCAAGTAGGCTTATAAACTTTCTATTTTCATGCTCCTCATAATTTTCCCAGAGAACCACCAAGCAAACAGTGTGGCTTTATCTGACCCATGGCTCGACAAAGGAGAAAAGCTACCATGAGCAAGAAGTCACACAAACATCTGCTCTACATCTCATGACTTGTTGCCCCACGCCCAAGGTACCATACTGTGTTAACCTGTGTACATTAGAGAAAAAACGCATGGAAATTCGTATTTTAAGAGTGTCTTATATAAAGGATAAGTGCACATCAAGAAAACATCCCGATCCAGTGCTGCGCAAACTCACAAGTCCAACATTAACCCATATGTCCTACATCAATCCACAAAGTCCTCATTTATCTTACAAACACACACAATGAATCCTACTGCAGGAGGGAGTGAATCAGTAAACATTGAAGCATCTCAGTGCTGGCAGTGGGCTCCACACAGCTGCTCGAGCACCCAGGGCTGTATTTGGGGTAGGTCCATGCAATTTCTCTTTGTAGATAGATGTCTTGCAGGAAGTGGGCCTTGCTGGCTGAAGCAGGGAACTGGATAAGACAGCTGCACCCTGAGCCAAAACAAGAGACCTGAGACCTAGAGAGGTGAGACTCATTTATCTCTCTGCCCTCCAATTGACCCCACATGTGTTTATCGGCCAGGTTGGCACAAGAATCATTAAGTTTCTCAGCTGGGATAAGGTTGTTTTTTGAAGGTTGAAAGAAAGAAAGGACCATTCAGTTGCTGCCATAGAACAATTTACTGAAGTCATGCCAAATAGTATGCATTCTTACAAGAGTGGTAAAACAATCTGTTTGGAAATTCAAGTCATTATATGGGAAGGAGACATGCAGTTTTTGGAAAAAGCTATTACGTATCCACTGATGGGTAACCAGGGAGGAGAAACTTCTCATCATGAAAAAAAAACAAAAACTTCACCTAAAATACTTCTATAGAACCATGGAAAGGATGTGTACTATACTATGTTTTTAATAGAACACTTTTTTCCCTTTCTTTTTTTTTTAATTTTACTTGAAGTTAATACATATAACATATCATTCCATAGTTCAATCACAGAAGCAGAAATTTTCAATTGCTACCATAATTTCCAAATATTCTTTTTCTTCCTGGACTCCTTAACACCATCTCCTTTTTACTGTCCCACCACTCCTGTACAACCCTCCTGCCCCCACCCAACAAACAAACAAACAAACAAACAACCGTTAGTCTACTTCCTTTAAGTCCATCAGTCCTTGGTTTCATTTACTGAAAAACAGCAAAACATAGAACACAAGTTTAAGATGGTGACCCCTGCCTCATGACATAGCACCTCTGAGATACACTTTAATATGAACAAGCAAAAATTAAATAAAACAGAATGTCCATCACAAGTCTGCCAAAATAATACATATGTTCATACAACAAATAGTGCATTGATGTAGCCAGCCTTTGTTTGCCTAACAACACTTCACCAACCTTAATTTGGCTGTCTTCTGCTTCCTCAGGCAGCAAGTATTTTCTGGCTTTAAGTCTTCAAGATATAAGTGTGTGAGAGGGAGCGTCCAGATCACCCAATGAGTTCTCTCATTGAACCTCACTGATGCAGCCTCCAGAGCTTGTTGTGCATCTTGAAGATCCTATATTCTGAGCCTCTCATTCCACAACACCTAGCCAGAGTTCCCAGGATATGCCCAGAAGCCTGTGTCAATGTGGATTCCACCAAATACACTTCCCCTCTAGGGTTCCCTAAACTTTTGTAATCATTCCGCCCGCCCACTAGAGATCAATCATCCCTCTTTGCCTAATAACAAATATGCATCTGTGATCCCCCAGATGTGTTTTCTCCCTTTCCCCTGCTGCTGTGTTCCTTTCCCTATCAGTATCTTTCCAGTAGCACTTTCCCTCTTCCCTCTGGTATGACTTTCTACCTGTCGGGGACACCATGTAGATCATGGATCTACATGGCAGCCACTTGGTGTAGAACACCACTCCTTTCCCCTCCATTGACCATCTGATCCAGGTTGATGTGAGACACCTTCTGGCTAGGTGTCCACAATAGGAGTGTTGGAAACAATCAAGGATTTTAGTAGAGTAGCAAGATATAAGACTAATAAACAGAAACCAATTGGATTCTTATATGCCAGTGATGGAAATACTGAAAAAGGTATCATGAAACAAATCCACACACAATAGCTGAAATGCTATGAAATAAACCACACAAAGGCTGAAATGCTTTGAAATAAACCTAACCAGAAAAACAAACGATCAGTGCAGAGGAAAATGCAGACCACTGCTAAAAGACTCTAGAAGGGATCTACACAAAGGGAAGAGTATTTCATGCTCTTTGACCAGAAGACTCAATTTTGTGAAAATTCCAATACCACCTAAAGCAGTCTAGACATTCAGTGTAATCGTGATCCAAATTTCAGCATCATTCTTAAAAAGAAATGGAAAAAGCTGGTTAACAAGTTCATATGGAAAGGGAAGAAGCCCAGGATAGGCCGAGAACTCAAGAAGAAAAACACAGTAGGTGGTCTTGTACTAGCTGACCTAAAAACCTACAATACAGCCACAATCCTCAAAACAGCTGATATAATAGTAGCTATTTGAACCACTGGATCAGGACAAAAAACCCAGAAATAAAAACATCCACATATAGACAACAGTTTTGACAAAGGTTCTAAGAGAATTAAATGGGAAGCACAGGCCCTCTTCAATAAATTATCTTGGAAAAACTGGATATCCACATGTAAAAGAATAAAACAAAGTGTTCATCTCAGCTCATGCATAGAAATATGCTAAAAATAAATCAAAGGCCTAATTATAAAACCCAAATTTATCAGTATCATCAATGAGAAATTTGGGGCAAAGCTAAGTGTCTGCTTGTAGGAAATAGACAGGTTACCACCAATAACAAGGAAACAAACCCCATGGAAGACAAAATAGATGAATTGGATCTATTAAAAATAAAACACTAGTGTATCTAAAAGACTTCATTAAAATAGTAAAAAGGAAAACCCACAGAATGCAGTAATGTATAGTAATGATATAACACACAAAGGACTAATTACTAAAATCTACAGTATACTACAAGACTACAAAAAGAAAAAAACACTATGGCAATAACACTCTGAGAAGCCTAAGCAGTCCATTCACAAAGAATGACACTCGAATGGCTAATAAACATATAGGGAAATGCTCCCTAATTGGACACTTTGGACATAGCTACTACTTAGAACTTAATGACCCAGGTTGTACTATAACTAAATGGGTCCTTAGACTTTCTTGATGCACATCATCCCCCCACAGACCATGCCAAAGGACTTGTAGAAACCTCCATAAATAAATTGAGATTTACTTTGAACTCATCCATAGCCCTGGGTCTTGTGAGTACTATCACAAGGTTATAGAACTGATGGCCATTGGAATTTGATATGGATCTCTTGCTTTGAGAGTAGCCAAAGCTGGTCTCAATTGTATTGTGTACTTACTTATTATTTTAAAGTTCTCCTTGCATTAATATGGTATATACTAATATCATAGGCATGGTTCAGCCATTGTAAATAAATATTATTAGAAGCTTGGATCTATTACCAATTCCTATTTGCTTGTATAAACAGTGTCCAATCGCTTTTGAACAGGTCCACAATTCATGTACTGAGATTTGTAGCCAGCTTTAAATTATATAATCCCCTTTTCTTAACAGTGTTTAAAATTCTACAACTGCGGCTAAATTAATGACAATATCAAGAGAATTACCTTATGCCCTAGGAGGATGATTTATTATGTTCTCTAACATAAAAATAATAATATCTCTAAAGTAAACCAGAGACATACACAAATGGCATGGCATATATGAGTATATGAATGGATTTGGAGTCACACTTAATTCTAGCCTCAATCTCAGAAAAAACCTAATTCTTATTAAATAACCATATTTGATACTTAAAGATATCATTGAATATATTGGTCCTGTAGCAAAATGTGGGGAAGAAACTAGAAGATGCCTGGTTATTCGAAAGAATAGCATCTGCTGTCTTAAAGTCTTGTCTTCTAACATGCTACCATTGGAGTGAAGAGTCGGCTGGACCCCCCGAGAAGAAGCATACCAGTCTATGTGATCCAAGGATTGTGAGTGATAAAATCCAAATCCTACAGAGAAATACTATCCCATATGAAATTGTGAACAACCCATCTTCAGAAGGCTGTAGATGACAGTGGGAGCCTCAAATCCATTAGAAGTGTTCATGCATGGATGAGGCCTACAGTGAAACCCCTTCTACCACAGACCTGGGATCTGATTAGCCTTATCATGCATAATGCAGCATTTTTCTTTGATTTTCTGTATAATTAATCCAAGAAAGGCAGAGCTATCTATTTTACCGAGCACAAGAGACTTGTATTTTCTGGTAAGACGGCCAGCAATGAAGCTTCTCCATCTTCACATCTAATGATATCTGGCTGTCTTTCTCTTAAGAGAGATTTGTTAATTCTTCTGATAATCTTCCAGTCTAATAATTCAAACACATTGCTCCTTCTCCTATCCTCCTTATTTACAGGTCAACTTTCATGCATATCAGGTAATTGGAAACACTCTGGTTTGGGTGAGTTGTACCTTACTCTTCAAAGTAATATCCTTCCCTTACAACATTTTAAAGAAGTCTTGTGTTGCAGAGTTGCCTAGTGCAATATGACATTTAATTTCTTGACAGCTGCTTCCATGACCATTAACTATGGATTCAAGCAAGGTGAAATCCTCAACAACGTATGCCTTTTCTCTGTTCATCAAGCTGTTATTTATTAGCTGATTTATGAGGAACTAATTTTCTGGCACTATAACTGACAATGTCCTACTGCAATTTATAATTTGTTCAGTGGCTAGTCACTCTTAAGTGGAAAGCACATTCCTTTTCACCATCTGTTTTTAGTCAAGAAGCCCCCTGAAGCCTGTTCACATTGGGTGATGCTACAGACATTTGAAATACCTGTGAGAGCATGACAACAACAGGCAAGCCACCAAAGTATGACAGTCTGACAGACAAGTATTGCAAGAACAACAATAGGGATATATGATGACGTTAATAGATGATTGGGTAGAATAATACTTAGAACTTGGTAACTGGTCATTAGGTATTTGTTAAAGGAGCTATCAAAAGTATTAGCAATATGTCAGCATAATGCATAAGGCAGATGGTGGTACCGTAGAATAGAATGAGGAATACTGAAAGTTGGACTTCTGGTAACCATTGATAAATGTATTCTCAAATGTTGTGAGCTATTTAATTCTGTTACATATCAAGAGATTTGACCTTTATATGAGTAAGATATATCTTTAAATGATGAAAAGAGCATAAAATATGAAAATCAATTTCCTGAGAAGATATTTGGAAAACATTTAATAGAAACAAAGTTATTATCTTAATGAGAATCTCTGCTTCAATTACTTTTCTTTTTAACCACCACCTTCTATTTTTCAAGTTTACTGGTCTTTTATCTATGTTTAATAGTTCTTTAATACTACTATGGCCTATAATATATTAATTCCACCACTTTTTAATTGTGCCTATCACCCTCATGAGTTCAATTTCTTTCTCCTCAACTTAAATTCCATGCTCAATCACCACAATAATACCTTTATGTTCACCCTCAAACACTTCCCTCTTCTCTCTGCTTAACTTTTCTAACAACAATAAATCTAATTAAATTCAACTCATTAATTTCTCTACCCAAAAGAAGAACAAAATTGAATAAAAACAGAAGACTATGGTGAATGGCCCTGTTATCTATGATCATTTAGTTTAAGAGGATCTTATAATTCTACTACATTTATATTGTTTGACTAATTTTCCTACTCTAGCTTACTGTTATTTCACATGTTCTATTATCTTTCCTAACTTATAACAACTCCCTCCCACTTATCTTATAATGAAATTCCCCTTCCCCCATATCTCCACATCAAAACATTTTGGAGAGGCCTATTACTTTTATTAATACTGCATTGCAACCTCCATTATCGTTCTTTTATTCTGCCACTGTAGTTGAAATGTTCTGACTCTTATAAAAGGCTCATCTGTCCACTTGAGCATAAGAACCCCTGTAATGATAGACGTAATGTGTAGTTGATCTATAATAGTTCTAATCTTTTCTTCAAGTATGTCTGCAAACACGGTTCCCTTGGACAAACCACCAGCAACATACATGGGAAACTGTATTAGCTACAGTGTGCTATTTAAAGGTTCCTCCAAAGGAAACCTATATTTGAACCTACCGAGCAGCTCCACAGGAGAAAGGGATGGCCATTTGATTCCATAAAGGTGATAGCCAAGGAAACATAATGAGCAGCTTTATTCTGTCACATGAGTTTCATATGAGCTGAAATAGGCTGGCAATCCCTGTAAAATAATTTTCTCTAGTCTTTTGAATTTGTTCAATTATCTGAGTCACAAATATAAATGCCACAAATATCATCCACTCTTATCTACTCAAAGATATCAAACATTTGCCCCTCAGTGTTCATTAATAAACCCACCCTTATACTAGATTATTTTAAAATGTCTGCTCTCTCTATACCCTTTCTATGAATGTATTTACTTTCTCTGATATATTTTGCGACAAAACTACTTAAAAAGTAATTGATAACTCATCTCCATTTATTCCTGCATTGCTTTCATTTTCCTGTTACCATAAAGCTTTCCTCTTTACAATTCTGGTAAGTAGGAAAGAAAAAAAAATCATTGTGGCGGTCATGTGTTTATGTTAATTTCATGATTGAGATGTAGGGGTGGTGCCTTGCCTGTTAATCTGGAGATAGCCATTGAGTAGCCAATGAGGCCTCTGTGTGGGCCTGGCTTTCTCCTGTGACTTCTGGGAAATCTCGCGATATTTCCCTCGTGGCGATGAGAAGCTATCTCTCTTCTTTTTTGGAGTTAGTCTCAGAGACAAGGAATTAAAGACAAGACAAGATGACAATGTCTGAGTTGCTGCAGGAGCCGGAGGAGAAGCCATATGGTCTTGCCCTGATGGAACCAGACCTCCAAAGCTGGAGAAGTCATGGGAGACCCCTGCCAGCACTGAGTTGCTTCTACCACCACTGGATGCTGTTAATGGACTCTGAGCCCTGGAAATGAGGAGCCATGAGGGGACCCCTGCCAGCACCTGGACTCTACACCCACTGGCCTGTGACGTCATGAGTCAGAAGGAGACTTTATAGACTGATATCGGGCATATGGTTAATATCGGACTTATGACTTTGAACTGGACTGGGCTGGGATACTTTCCCAATCCTCCATTCCTTTTGTATATATAAATGTTTTCCTTATATCCATATGCATGTCTATGAAATTTGTTCCTCTAGTCTACCCAGACTAACACAGTCATCATTAGGGCTGAGCCCCGGAGGCATAGTGGTTGAGTCCGGGACTACAACCCATTGGCTTGGCAGTTCATATCCAGCAGCAGCTCTCCAGGAGCAAGGCTGGGTCTCCCACTCCCACCAGAGTGCAGTGATCCCCCCCCCCCCAGAAATCATTATCATCATCACAGTTGAATCAATAGATATCATAGAAAATAAAGAAAATGTTGAACTTGACAAGGATTTCATTTTTCTTGACACTACAATCAATATAAATTGGAACAATAGTCAAGAAATCAAACAAGATATCAAATTAGACAAATCTGCTGCCAAGATCCTTTAAGGTGTTAAAGAGAAAATACATCACCTTGAGATCTGCATTGTGTCTGATCAAGTTGAACTTTGTCAAAGGATGATCCTCAGAAGAATTGGTAAATTTGTTGGTGAAGAGTACTGAAAGAGTGTTGAAGAAGTGGACCCAAGAAGCTCCTTAGAAGGAAGAATGACTAACCTTCATCTCAGATACTTTGAATATTTTATCAAGAGAGACCAGTCCCTGAAAAAAGACATCATGCTTAATAAAGTTGAGGGTCAATGAAATTGTTTGATGCAATGACTATGACGGTGAACTAAAACATAACAGTCATTATGAGGATGGTGCAGGATCCAGAAAGAATTCATTTTGTTTACATAGCATCACTGAGAGAACCGATTGAAAAGCCTCTAATAATAATATCAATGAGAACAACATTCTAATAATAGACTTATTAGTCAATGCCATGGCAGTTCTTAGTTACAGTTTTCCCTATCTTCTTAGTTTCTTCTTGTCCTAGAAGTAATTTTAAAAAATAATTTTATTGGGGGCTCTATTACTCATGACAATTCACACATCCATTCATTGGGTCAAACACCTTTGGTAACAATTAGCAATGTTCTCTTTCTTTGAATACTTTTGTCATGTGATTATATTGTTTCCCTACTCTCTTACTTTTTCTGCTACTCTTTGTTCTTCTGTTTATTTTTCTACCTTCTACATACCATCCCTCCCCTACCTACCCTGTGCCAAAAAAGCAAAAAGAAACCTACTGCCATCAAGTTGATTCCAACCCATATACACCTTACTGGATATAGTAGAAGTGTCCCTATGGTTTCATGAACTATAAATATTAACAGCTGTAGAAAACCTCATTTTTTCACCCGTGGTGCTGCTAGTAGTTTCAAATTGCTGAATGTGCAGTTAGATGCAAAATTTGTAACCCATTATGCTAGTGGGTGTGGTTAAGAAATTTGTGGCTTCTAAAAATCACCCTAGAAAACCAACTTTCCCAAGGCTCACTGTTCAAAAGAACTTCTCAGGCCAGTGGATTGTGTGGGTTACCCCACCTTCATCGAAAGGAGAGATCTGTTCTTCAAGAAGTTAAAACTCTGATGCCCAATGTACACAAAGGCAGTCAGAAATTAAGAGAAATACTTTCTTTTATATCTTTTTATCATCCAGCATATATATTTTTTTGTTTTTTGTTTTGTTTGTTTTTTGGGGGGAGGCATCACTGCCCTCTGGTGGGAGTGGGAGGCCCAGCATTGCTTCTGGAGAGCTGCTACTGAATTAGAACCAGCAACCCAGTGGGCTCCTGTCCTGCGCACAACCACTATGTCACCAGGGCTCAGCCCCATCCAGCATATTATTAAAAATCTAAAAGCCTGGATTTTTATTTTTGCTATCTTCTTTAAAATGTATGGTTTGTAGTGACTACTCATTTAAATTGTTTCATTCCACTATTTCTCCATCTGTACAACAAAGTGAAGCATTCCTTTTCAAAAGAGGTGCTGAGTTGATTAAGGGTGAAAACATAGTTCAAAGATCTGTGAGCATATTTCTTACAAATGTTAGACACTCAATAAAAGAGCTGTTTCATCTTCGATACAAAACACAAAAAATCTGTGGCTATTAATGAATATTGTGAGGGCTCACTAAAAAATTCCCAAGTACACTGAATTCTGGTTCGCTTAGTTTGTAGGTTGCAGGTGTTTACAGTTAAACTATACACCCATTATATTTTCCTAAGGAGAGTAGAATAAATTTTAGCTTCAGAGATTCACATGTGTACCATACCAAAAGAAATACTAAATAAATATCCCAGATAATGAAATATTTTGAGGTTTAGTAAAAGTTACCTATCCACCACAGTAGCATTTTTTGCTGTTGGCTACTTTTCTTTTGGAGCAGAAAAAAGAAAAAGATATAACTTTGTTCCATCTCAGATAAGAACATTAAGATTTCATTCATTAATATTAATACCATTAATATATTCCCATGTATTTTTCTTAAAATTGAGAGTTTATTTTAGTTATTGATAAAGATTAGCTGAAAACATGCTGCTTTTCAAAATGTCCTTTGTCATTTTTTGCAAAACACTTTGTCAAAATGATTCAACTTTAAAACTCTTCCACAATCCATTTTTATGTTGTAGCATAATGATTTGTTGTTGTTGCTGCTGTTCTTGTTTTTCACCCACACTGGAACTTGTTAAACAACCAGAACCACTGCTCTGGACTTTAAGTTCTAGAAATCTTGGTCTTCTTTCCTTCAAGTCAATTACTTTTAGCAAGCATAGGAAGCATGTTCACCCTGGAACTCCCTGCTGCGTTTCCTCAGCTGGAAGACGTATCAGAAAATGTCTGCTTATGAGATCAATGATATATGGGTCTTGGGCACCTGGTGTCCAGATCAGTAGGCAAATGTCCCTTACAGTGAGAGAATAAATAAGATGAGAGAAGGAAACAGGCTCGGCACTGATAGTAATTTTGTTACAGGCTTCTCAAGTGTAACAGGAATACCTGGCCTCACTGTATCTGTTTTCCATGATCCCTCAGAATACCTGATGCCATACACACTGATTATTATTAGATGATTAAAATGGTCAAAATACTGAGAATAAGAAATCAGACTTTATTCATGGCCCAGTTGAGTCTGATTCTTCCCAAAAGAGGAAGGCAGGCTGACCTCTGTCTTTGTTAGTATAGGGGAAAACATCTTACGCTAACACTGGGGCGGTGAAGAGAGATGGAAAAATCCTGGGAAAACTCCACTGGTGCAAACAGATGAGCATGCAGAAGTTAGACTATGGGGAGAAAGATCTACCCATTTGGCTCCAGAGTTAGAATTTTAGAACTGACAGGGATTTACAGAGTATCTAATCCAATTTTAATTACTACCGATGAGGAAGCTAAAGCTCAAATAAATATGAGCTGTTTCCAAGGGATTACACAAATATTTGGAAAAGAGGCAGGCCAGAGAAGACATTTCTTCACTCTTGACCAGCACTCTATCCACTGGACCCTGTCCTTCAAATGCCATTGAGTTAATTGCAACTCAAGGCAACTCATGTGTGGAAGAAGAGAATTGTGCTTCACAGCATTTTCAACAGCTGATTTTTCAAAAGTACTCAGAGACCTTGACACAGTTCTTGGTAGACAGGAACCATCAATGTTTTAGTGAACAATCAAGTACATTAAATGTTTACACTACCTTTAGAACTGGTTAATAGTTCTTGTTTTATTAGCAGAAAAACGACTCCAGATTCAAACATCGTCTCGCCCATTCCCAATTCCCTTGGAATTTAATATTAAATGTACTTTTGTATATAGCAATGTTATGGCAAAATATGTTTTACTCAGTGATAGAGTCCAGTTTTACAACAAACAGATAACAAATGCTGGAGAGGTTGTTCAGAGATTGGAACTCTTTTATACTACTGGTGGCTTGTAAACATGTACAATCTTTATGGGAAATGATAGGGCACTATCTAAGACAATTCAGAAGAGAAATGCCATGTGAATTTGCAATAACTCTGCTGGGTATATGCCCCAAAGATATTTGTTCTCTCCCATGTTCTTTGCTGCACAGTTCACAATAGCAAGGAGCTGGAAACAGCCCAAATTTCTATCATCTATCTATCTATCTATCTATCATCTATCTATCATCTATCTATCATCTATCTATCATCTATCTTATTAGCCCCTATGAGGACTCAGTGTTGACTATGTTTGCATAGAACAGCCTGTGTTAGGGCTCATAATATACACACTGCATTATGTACTCACTGTGTTACTGCACTTCCCATACATTTGCAGTAACGCTGCCTGTGCAGTAACACAGTGTATGCAGTAACACAGTGTGTATGGTTATTGATGATACCATTTTGTTTTTGTTGATGCTCTTTACCATCCAGAGAGCTAGTTCACTGTTTTTCTTTGAAATAAATATTCAAAATCATTTAGCCTACTGATGCCTCAATTAATGTAATTTCATTAGTATACTTTTATTTTGAAACTTACCAGTAACTGCTGCATTTCTCACCCTAAGCGTATATTCAAGTCAATAATTTCCCCCAGTTGCTGTGGTAAAATTAGATACCACAGCTTATATTTGGGCCTATATTGGGCTTATATTTGATACTTGAGTATATGCATATAAACACATATATGTATACATACATACATACACATGCACATATTATATGTCCCTGGAAAACAGTCATAGAACCACAAAAAACCTCAAGACATAGGGAGGACCTAGAAACCATTACCCTAAATGAAGGTAATCATTAACAAAGGGACAAATGCCATATGATACCACTACTATAAATTAAGACACAATGAAAGTAGGCATCTGTTTTTAAGTCATGTAATCTTCTAATCTAGTCTCCCCAAATGAGGTAGTATACCTGCTTACTGCTCATGATCCATTTATTGATCCCTTATTTTAAACTATTAATTACCATCTTGATAAGAGGTGTCACTTCAGCTGGGATTGGTTTCTGATGTTAGGGCAGAGGGAGATAACCAATCAGATCCTGACAAATACCAATGTTCTACGGTCACCTCAAATGTATAGACACCCCTACAGAGATGTTCAGTGAACCATAATGGAAATTCAAGTGCCGAGTTGGGGAAGGTGGGAGAGACATGTCTGTCTCAGAAAAGGTGATTTCACTTTTGTTGGTGGGGAAACCAGGTGGGGAAATCTGCCACTGGGGGAAAATGCCGACTTTTACTTAAGGAGACCTCCAAGCAGAGCATATGCCTTATATTATCAAACACAGTCTTCAGAGACCCTTATATGAAGCTTTAAACAGAACAAAGACAAAAGACATAGTGAAGTTGAATGAAGAAAATCAATAGCATGCATGTCATATAGAAGCCAAATTGAGTTCACTGATTCCCAGTCATGGACTAGATCATATATTATTAAAAACAAAATAAATGATCACAAAATCATCACTATTGCTATCCAGTCTATGAAATCTGGAAAAGGACAATAATTGAAATACAAACACCATGGCAGATTTATAGGACTGGTTCTTGTACTTCCATTATCTTGTTAAAATGGTGGTGGGCTATGGAACATGGACATTCAGGCCGGAGTCATAGTCACCAGGATTCCAAATTTTAACTTAAATTTACAGCAGGTGATTATTTCTATAAATTATTAAAGACATAGCCAAGTGCCATTAACTGGTTCTCCGTGAAAGGCTAAGGATAAAACTGCCTCTTTTGGAGTTCACCCCAGGAAGCTGTACTGTACTTTCAACTACATCTACCAACTGCTCCTGCTTAGCATGAATCAGCATTTGTCTAAGTAGAGACACATTGCTGATTTATTTGTTAAGAAAATCCCAATTAGCATTTCAAATGATAACAAAAATCAAAAGCGTGTTAGGGTTTCCACCATGGAAGGACTGGCCGATAAGAGTTGTTGCCTTCTGTAGGTCACATCCCTCCTAATTTGAAGTCCAATATACTGTCTACATCTCACTCTGTTACACAGGGGGAGAAAAAGAACTCAAATTGAAAAACAAAATTTAATCTGAACAGTTATTCTACATGCATAGAGTAAGAACAATGACATTTATTAAGAGGCGAGAAAAGAGGAGCATAGAAGATTAACCAGAGCCACCGGCAGCATATGAGTGAACTCACTAGCTGAGAGGTCAGAAGTTCAAAAGCACCAGCTGCAGCAAGGGTGAAAGGTGAGACTTTCTACTTCCTGAAAGAATTAGCGTCTCAGAAACCCCCAGGGGCAATTCTCCTCCACCGTACAGGGTTGCTGTGAAGTGGAACTGACTCGGTGGGAGCGAGTGTGTGTTTTTGTCGTTCTTAATTTTAACAAGACTAGCTAAACCCCTGAGTAGTGATGTGGAGTGGATTATGTGTTGCACTGATAACGGGACGATAGCAGTTCAGGTCAAACAAGGCCCTCAGCAGGAGAAAGACCAGCCTTTTTGTTCATGTAAGGATCACCAAAAACCCAAACTCACAGTCAGCCATGCTCCAACTCAAAGTGCGGCTCCATGGCCGGGTAGAAGCGCTCCTGTGATCTTCTCGACGACCTCTCCACCGGAGTGGCTGCAGAACGGCTGCGGCCGACTACTGCTTTGAAGTTAGCAGCCCATGTGGAAGCTCTCAGTGATGCTGGGGCTTTCATTTGTTTGCTTTTTCGCGACTACACTCTGCTCCTTTCCTTACACCAAGACCAACAGACTGCAGATCAGAAGGTAGTCTCTGTCCAATGCAGCTCTGCAGCTTTTGAAATCGAAATTAAATATGCCTAGTGTTGAATAGGTAATAAAATATTATAAACTTTGTGACAAACAAGTGAACAAAAAAAAGAAAACCCGGATTCAACTGATTTGTTTAAGGCTAATATTTAATGTTAAGGGTAAGAAAAATTTTAAAATTAAACAAAGATGTCTGTTACTATTTGTTTTACACATATCAATGCATAACTTTTTGAAAGGAAAAAAACTCTCAGGTATAACTTTGTGAGAGGATAAAAGCTCTTATTACCTGAATTTTTGGCAAGCATATCATCTGATACTGAGCAATTAAAGCTAGAGACCTGTGTTTAACTTTATAAAAATACTCATTTAAAATGGATAGAATCTTTTCAGTAAAGATGTTGTGGAGTTTAAACTTCTTCCCATGAGAAAGTCTGACTCCTAATGACCCTACAGGACAGAGTACTTTTAAATTTCCAAGGGTATATATCTTTACGGGGGCTGAAACTCTGCTCTTGCTCCCAAGAAGAGGCTCATGGGTCGGAACTGCTGATCAAGTCTCCTTAGTGGAGAAGGGGTAGCTCTCCTTTTTTATTTCCCTGGGCATCAGCATTGTTCCTTATGCTCTGGAAAACAAATCCCTTTTTCTTGTCCTCCTCTATACATACACAGCTGTGTACACTCACACACACACACACACACACACACACACTGACACCCATATCCACAGACACAAGGACAGCTGTGTGATCCATGCAGAAATATGTTTCTTAGACTGTCCTTTGCATAAAACTTGTCAGACCGTTTTGATAAATATTTTAAAATAGCATTGGTCTTTCAGCTCAGTGCTCACATTGCATCTGTACGAAGGGAGGCACTTCTTCAGGGCATCACAAAGTCAGGATTCATGCATGTTGTGTGAGTATGGGTAGACAAGAGAAACAAATCCATAGATTTGTTGGTGTAGATTATATATGTATATACATATATATCTTATATATGTATATAAGAGAGAGTTTTATATAAAGGGTTAGTGTACATTCAGAAAGCATTTCAACCCCATCCAGTCCAAGCCCCTAAATTCGACTTAGCCCACATATCTGAAAATGTTCACAAACCACACAATGATGTGGAATGCAGGCGGATCACAGGCCAGTGGGTAGAAAGTCATTGAATCTAATGACGGTATGAGCATCTGAGCACAGGCAGCAATCTCCACATGGCTTCTGTCGCAGACAGGACTGCAGCAAAATAAGTCCATGTGACTTCTCAGGGTTGAGTCACAGGAAGTGAGCCTTGCCAGCTGCAGCAGGCAATGGCTACGGCAGCTGCACCCTGATCCAGCCATCTGAGAGCAAGTGACCCCAGAGCCAGGCTCATGAGGCTCACTGAGCCATTTATGTCTGCACCCTTCAATTAATCGCACATATGTTTATTAGCCAGGTTGGCACACTAAACCTTAATTATTTCATTTATTGTGCAGAGCACTCTGCATTATAGTAACTGGTATTTACTTTTTTCCCTAAATATGAAAAATCCATTACCATAATAATTGTCCTCATAAAACTCAAGAAGAGATAACAGGCATTGGACAGCGTCTATTATAAAGATAATGTTAACAATTAGGAAGCAACAATTTTGAGCGCCTTGGAATGCTCTGTTGTCCTACAATTTCTACTTGTCAGCACCATGTCCTCTTTCCTTTAATTTGCTGGCTGCTGTACTTACCCCCTTTCCATTAGTTTTCTCTGTCACACAGGCTGTCAGTTTGTATGGACTCCTCACCTATCCAGTCAGATAATCGAACTCTTCACCAACGGATGCCTCAGCCTTTTGCAGTCATGTCTCAAGAATATCATCCTATGAAATGATTAGTTTCATCAGAAATATAATGAAATAGGGGAAATGAAAATACTGTTTTCAGAGCCAAGCGGGAAAGATTGCTCCAACACTTGGGTGTAAGTTTGGTCTCGTTTTTTTGACTCCCCTGTAGTATATAGAACTGTGTTCAATATATAGCAATCATGTAATCAATGCTTACTCAATTGCAGCAAATAACGCCCCTCTCTTTCTTTTTCTACTCCTTCTTCTGTTAGATATTCTTTCATAGTAATTCATCAACGGTGCCTAATAAATACAATTTCTATGCCTTTAAATACTTTTAAAAATCCACTCAGCATTCTCAAAGTCACTAAGGAATTCCTACTTGAATAGGCCAAGTATGAGGTACATTGATCTCAGTGACTTAAGAGAGAAGAATATTCAGAGAGAAGGAAAAAAAGATATAATAGCATCAGTAAACAGGCAAGAGATGAGTATGTATTATAGTGGTTATATGTTGGGCTGCTGTTCAAAACCATGAGACTCCTCAGCCCGGATGAAGGCAGCCTGCCTGCTGCTGTGCCTCATGACCTCCGCACCACTCCCTCCATCGAACTGCCTGTGCTCTGTTCAGCGGAGATCTCACCTTGTAGCTCTGTGCTCCTTCTCTGCTCCTGAGATCACTATCTGACAGCCAGAGCAACAGAAAACCGAGAAATCTTCCTACCAGTGTTCCAGACACCCTTTTTGCATAGTGTCAGCCAGTTATTTGGCGGAATGTATGAAGACACGGTTGCTGTATGTATGTGGAAGCACTGGAGTCAGTTCTGAAGCATAGCAACCCTATGTACAAGAAGCAGTTCCCTGACCTGCTGCCTCGTGACAATTGTGATGCTCAAGCTCATCTTTGCATCCACTATGTCAATCTGTCTATCAAGGCTCTTGCTCTTTCCGCCCAACTCTCTACTTACCAAACATGATGTCCTTATACAGGGGCTGGGTTGTCTAAATACCACGATCAAAGCCTGTGAGACAAAGTCTCACCACTCTTGCCTCATAGGAGCATTCTGGCTTTATTTCTTCCAAGATAGATTCGTTTGTTTTTGTGGCAGTCCATTGTCCTTGCTATAATTTTTGTGAGTACTATAATTCAAATGCATATGATCGTTCCCAGTCTTGCTTACCCCATGTTCAACCAGGTCCACCTAACTCCTCAAAGGAATAGCTATGCTTTCCAACAGTTTACAGAGGTCATGTTCAACAGATTTACAGAATGCCATGAGTCTTTTGATCTTTTGACCTCTGTGGCTGTGTTAGTCCATGTAGACTAGAGAAACAAATTCATAAACATGCACATGTATATAAGAGAGAGGTTTATAAAAGAGGAATGGAACATAGAGAAAGCATCCCAACCCAGTCCTTTCCAAGTCCAGAAGTCTTATATTAGCCCATATGTCCGATACCAATCCATTAGTCCTCTTCAGATTCAAGAAGCACATGCTGTGATGCCAGGGCAATCACAGACCAGTGGGTTCAGAGTCTTGAGTATCCAGTGGTGGTGGTAGAAGCATCTCAGTGCTGGCAGCAGTCTCCCCATGGCCTGCCAAGCATCTCAGCACTGGCAGAAATCTCCACATGGCTTCTCTGGCCCCAGGGTCTGGTTCCATCTAGGTAAACCCACGCAGGGTTTGAAGGAACCTCAACTCACACTGACGCTGTCCATGGATTAGGTATCCACAGGAAGTGTAGCTTGGAAATTGAGGCATAGGTCAAACAAGGCAGTCAGCTGGTCTGAAGATCTAAGAGCAAGAGAGAAAAGGCGGGTATCACTGAGCCATTTATATCTCTGCCCTTCAATTGATCTCACATGTGTTCATTGTATATATTTTCACAACAAATCTACCTATCTTCTTTGGTCATGTTGGCACAACAAATCTACCTATCACAGTTGCCATGAGCATACATTGTGGATCCAAGCAAGAAAAGAAAACCATGACAATCTCAATCTCTTCTGTGTTTATTGTTTATCACGCTGGTCTAATTTTGAGAATTTTGGTCTTCTTTACATTGAGTTGCAATCTTTGCTGAAGGTTGCAATCCTTCATTTTCATCAGCAACTGCTTCAAGTCCTCAGTTGCAGCAAGCAATGTGCCATCTGCATATTGCAGATTATTAGCAAGCTGTCATCCATGAGCCTCAATCTCCTCCAGATAATTTAGTTGAAAAACTTTTTCTTGTTCATCAAAATGAAGTTGGATATCAAATGATAGAAGTTTTCAAGACCAACAAATTCATATTAAATATTTTCTCCATACAATAAAAAAGATGTTCATGTAGACTGCTGCAGATGGAATACACAGGGATCAAATTGACTACATCTGTGGTAAGAGACAATAGAGATACTCAGTATCAACAGCTAAAATCTGGCCAGGAGCTGACTATGGAAAAGAACACCAATTGCTCAATGTGTAAGTTCAGTTTGAAGTGGAAGCATATTAAAACAAGTTCATTAGAACCAAAATAGGACCTCAATATATTTCATCTGTTTTTTTCTTAATTTAAAAAATATTTATTTAGGGCTGAGCCCTGGTGGCGTAAGTGGTTGAGTGCGGGACTGTGGCCTTCGGGCTTGGTGGTTCAAAACCAGCAGTGGCCCTCAGGAGCGGCACTGGGTGGCTCCCACAACCACCAGAGGGCAGTGAGTCCCACAAAAACAAAATACAACAACAACAACAAAAAACAAAAAAAATTATTTAAATAGCTAAGTACCGTTAATTTTTTCCAACAGTTTATTGACACATAGTCTACATATCACACAATTGAGTAGTTCAATGTCCAATCACATCCAGGTGAGTTGTACAATCACATCACATCTGCCTTAGAGTCTCCCCACCTCAACCCCCATGGTTAAATAAACTTTAAAATGAGTTGTGCAATCACCGTATCTTCTATTGCTTCCTTGTCCACTCCTGCCTTCATTATTCATTCCTAAAATTCCCTTTTTCTTCCTATCGCCCATGCCCCATCTCTACATTTCCTATAACACCCTGTATCAGTTATAATTATTATACCCCCAGACCTCCTGTGCTTCACAGATTGGAAATCCAATAGAAAACAAGAAAAAACAAAACACCCTAGGGTGGTAAGGTTAAGATCATATTAGTATAATGACAAAACTACAAATAATACATACAAGGGAGAAGACCCCCATCAATATTCAAAAAATCAGAGAAGACATTTCTGCCATGGAGAACATGAAGAGATACTCACACTCAGTACACATTCAGGTCCTGTCTAGAGGGAGATCAACTGGCCAAGTTCCATGTCAAAATCACAATGGTCTTCTCTTTATAGTAAGGGTACTTGGGACTTACTAAAGCAGATTTTCCAGCTGCTTGATCTGACTAGATACTCTGCAGTTGGGCTCCCAGTGTTCTCCAGATCCTTCTCCAAATTGAATGTTCATAATTTTATCTCTGACACATCTCTTTTCACCATATTGGAATTTTATAAATGTCATCTTTGGATCACACGAGCTGGAGCTGGTGTGAATTTAGTTGACTCCTTCTTTACATAGCTGCTTGTTTGAATGCTTAGATGGGTGCTTGCTTGCCTTTAAGACCCCAGACACTATTCGGAGTGATAGCCAGGACTATCTGATTTCTTCACCACACTTTGCTGCAGTGCCTTTCTCTTCAGTGATCATTTCATGATGGGGAGCACTGAGCAGGGCCTTGATGTAAGAGAAAGTTTGCTTGTTTTTTATAATCACTTTATTGGGAGCTCATATCATTCATCATGACCACTACATACATCAATTGTACGCAGACCATTTTTGCACACTTGTTGCCATCATCATTCTCAAACCGTCCTCCTTCTACTTAGGCTCCCAGTATCAGCTCTCAATATTTTCCCCTCCCTCTCACCCATGAACCCTTAATAATGTACAAATTGTCATTATTCTGTCATATTATACACTGTCTGATATGTCCCTTCACCTGCTTCTCTGTTGTCTATACCCCTGGGAGGAGGTTATATGTAGATTCTTGCAATTGATTCTCCCTTTCTATTACACCTTCCCTCCACCCTTCCGATATCACCACTCTCACCCCTGGTCCTGAAGGGATCATCTTGTCCAGAATTCCCCATATTTCTTGCTCCCATCTGTACCAGTGTACATCCACTGTTCTAGCTGGATTTGTAAGGTAGAGTTAGGATGATGATTTCTTAAGTTCAAACTAGGATTTAGTGTGAGACAAGAGCAAATTCCTGGATCTGTGTTTTTTTTATTGAAATTTGTTGTAACTTGGGAATGAAAACATGTCACATCCTTTCATAGTTCAATAACATCAAATATATTTGTGTAATTGGTTCCATTATCAGTCTCCAAACATACTTTTCCTTCTTGGGCTTCTTGATGTCATTTTCTTCTTATCTTCCTCACCCTTCTATATTGTCATTCTCCCCAACAGGCCACCTTTTAATACACATTTTATTGGAGGTTCTTATAACTCTTATAACAGTTCATACATCAATTGTGTCAAGTACATTTGTGCATATGCTTGTACTTTCTAAACATGTGCTTTCTATTTGTCCTTTCTTCTTTTTTCTAAACATGTACTTTCTATTTGTGCTTTCTTCTTTTTTCCCTCCCTCCACTCTTACCCTCTTAAATCCTTGATAAATTATAAATTATTATTTTCATATTTCACACTGACTGTTGTACCCCATTCACCCTTGTTTCTGTTGTATGTCCCCCTAGAGGCAGGGGAAAGTTATGTGTTGATCATTGCTATTGTTTTCCCCTTCCTCCCTTCCTCTTCCTCCCCTCCCCCTCCTCTCCTGGTATAGCTACTCCTGTTTCTGTTCCCAAGGGGTTATCTCACCTGGATTTTGTATGTCCTGAGTTCTTATCTGGACCTGTGTATATGCTCTGGTCCAGCAAGTATCAAAAGGCAGTACTGAGGTCATGATAGTGGGGGGTGAGGAAGCCTCAGAGAACTAGAGAAATATTGTGTACTTCATTGGTGCTACATTGAACGCTGGTTTACTCATCCCTTCCTTGTGACCCTTCTGTGAGGGTATGACCTATTGTCTACTGTTCAGTTAGGGGCCTCTGCCCGGAGCCCCATCATTCTCAATAATGTGATCTTTGTTGTTGTTGTTGTTGTTTGGAGTCTTCTGATGCTTTTATCTGATCCCGTGGACCCCTCATAATCACACAGGCTGGTGTGATCCTTCCAGGAGGGCTTGATGCTTCTGTTCTAGAGTGTCACTTGTTTAATTTCAAGCCTTTAAGAAACCAGATGTCATTTCTTTTAATATCCCAGCACCATCAGTCAGCTTACTTCACCACATTTGCTTATGCACTCCTTTTGTCTTCAGAACTCATGTCAGGGGAGTGAGCATGACAGAATTCCAGATTAGTAGAACAAAGTGTTCTTGCTTTGAGGGAGGGCTTGAGCATAGGCCCAAAGTCTGTCCACTTTCTCAACATATTCCCATAGAAAGACATGAACATAAGCCAATACCTCTATTTTTATGTATTAATATATTGATTTATATACATGCCTATGTCTATACCTCTTTCCATAGTTTTGCTTCTTAGATCTTTCCTCTGCTTTCTTGAACCTTCCTCCTTCCCCTCCATCATGCTTACCTTTCTTCTACCTCTCAGTAATTCCTTTTAGCTAGATTGCAGTTGCTCCAATCCCCCCAGGATCTTTATATCTTCCTCATTGTTGGTTATAGTTCCCTAATTGTTCTTTCCCTGTAGGCTTAATGTTCAAGGGTTTCATTGACTGGCAAACAGAGAAAGAAGTAGCATATCATGAAGAGGGTGAGCCCCCAATAATAGCATACCTTGTGAGATACACTCTAATATACACAAGCAAAAGTAAAATATAACAGAAACGGCCACCACAGGTTGTCCAGAATAGTGTGTATGTTTGTGGGATAAAGTTAGGACTTTTCCACAATTATTTGGTACTCCAAAATACTAAGCAAATATTACTAACTATCTGCCAGCAGCTGGTGTGGAAGTCAGAAGTTACATGTTCTCCCTAAAAGCTCCAGCTATCAGCCTTTGTGCCTCATACATAGATAGGGTTGACTCCCTATTGTTAGGACAATGGGTCTCTTCTTTGAAGATTCTTTTTTTAAAATATAGATTTTATTGGGGGCTCTTACAACTCCTATCATATTCAATACATTGTTCATATTAAGCATATCTGTACCCATGTTCCCACATTCATCTACAAACTTTTTCTACTTGAATGCCCCTAGTTTAAGCTTCTCTTTCCCTTTTTACTCTAGTTCTTTATTTTTTTAAATTCCAACTTCCCATATTTCCCCTTCCCCCTACTCCTTCCCCACGAACTCCCAATAATTTGCAAATTGTTATTACCTCTTCATATTGTACACTTCATATTGTACACATAGTGTCCAAGGTGTCACTTCACTCACTTCCCCCAATCCCATTGTCTGCAGCCTGGAGAGGAGGTCACATGTAGATCCCAGAAATTAGTTCCTCATGAAGATTCTTTTTTTGTTTGTTTTTGGTTGTTTTGGGGTTTTTTTTAGGAGGGGGGCATCACTGCTCCCAGGTAGTGGGAGGAGGAGGCCCAGCCTTTGCTCCATGGAGCTGGAATCGAACCTCCATCCCAGTGGGTTGCAGTCCCGCACACAACCACTACGCCACCGGGGCTCAGCCCCACCCCACCCCCCCCATGAAGATTCTTAACCACTAGTTTGCTCCCCAATGAGCAGAGTTCATGGGCTACTGTTAATGATCTCTACTAGCCTAACCTGTTTAGTCACATTCAGGAATCTGGGGTCTGCTCTTGTCACATGGGACCGTGATACCTCCCTCTCCTATAAAGTGTACATATAACATAACCCTTTCCTGTGTCCTTACCTGTAATTAGGTTCCAAAGTGTATATAAGACTTGGTCAGAATGAAGAATCTCACTTGCTCACTCACTCACTCCTACCAATTCTCTCCGCCCCACCCCTCTCCCTCTCCTCCCTAATCCTTCCCCCCTCCTATGTGAACCACCTGATGGACAGAGGTAAACATGCTACCATGAAATGTGTCTGATTCTATTATCTTTTTTTCTCATGCTCCCTATAACTTTACTATAATAATTAATAATTATCGCTGTACAACTGCACCTATTGAACCCATGATGTATATATTGGAGGTTGGCTTCCTCTGATATATGTTAATGCAGCATGTAGGGCACTGATGCAGCAAGAACTTGTTTATATTTTAAACAATAGTTCACTTCACCCCTCTTTGTGCAGCTGTCTTCTGCTTCCTCAGATGCCACGTGTTTTCCAGCTTAGAGTACAAGTGTGTCTGAGGCAGAGTCAAGTTCATCCCATGGGGTTTCCATACATGTTCTCATTGATGCAGCTTCCAGAACAGGCCATTACTCCATGGCTGCAGGATTCAGTGTCCCACTGGTCTATGGCACTGGCCCGTGTTCCTGAGATACTCCCAGATGCTCTGTGTCAGCTCTGCCCACCCACTGCATGTCCTAAAACCCTCCCTATCTAATGTTCCCAAGAGCGTCCACAGTTTCTCCTTCCCCACCTGGAAGGCAGCCCTCTCTCTCCTCTGCTCATCAAATGTGCACCTATATTCCCCTGAAACTTTACCATGCCATCTGCCCTTTCCACATTGCCCCTCCCATCAGTAAACCTCATTTCTCGGACACGATCGCTTCCCTCTCCAAAGGATCCCATGCCTTCCACTCAACACATAACATCCTCCCCCACGCCCTGTGCATTTGATCCCAGCTGAGGTGCTCTCTGGCCAGGTGACCCACACCACAGTTACCTGGTGCAGATGGTGTGTGATTCATTGGCACTGGTCTGCCTCTTTACCAGGTTATCTAGCCTGGGGCAGAAGACTGGATGGCCTTCAAGATGGAGCTTGTGCCTAATCAGCTGCTTCTTCCTACTGCAGCAGACTCATAGAGTGTTTATCCTTTTGTGCTTGCCTATCTTCACTCAGCATAATATCTTCCTGATCCTTCAGGAGCTGAAGTGCTTCATGGTTTCGTCGATATCTTTAAATAATATGTTGTATTCTGCTGTATGTATGTATCAGAAGTTTTTATCCACTCTTCTCTTGATGGGAATTTGGATTGCTTACAGCTTCTTTCTATTGTGAAATGTGCTGCAATGAACATGGAAGAACAAACATGCTTGTGATCTGATTCTTATTTCTTTTGGGGATATGCCCACTGGGTCATGATGTATTATTGTTGTTATTACTATTATTATGTTGTTGTTGTTTATATGTTGTTGGATTCTATTGGCCAAGATTTTATTGAGAATTTTTGCATGTTTCTTCATGAGTGATATAGGCATACAGTTCCTTATCTTTGTAACTTTTCCTTGCTATCGGTCTGATCAAGTTCTTAATGCCCATTTGGGATAATTTAGGGAGATTTTGTTCTTCTAGGTATTTGTCCATGACTTTCATGTTTTTGAATTTGTTGGCATACAGTTTTTAATAATAATGTGTTACTAATATTTTTATTTCATTAGCATCTGTTGTCCCCTAGTTCATCCCTAATTCTTGATATTGATATCTGCTCCTTCATTTTATTGGCTCAATTTGCTAGCAGTTTGTCTAATTTGTTAATCTTCTGAAAGAGCCAGCTCCTTGTTTGGTTAATTCTTTATTTTGTTCTTCTGTTTTCAAGTACATTTAGTTCTGCTCTTGTTTTTATGATTTCTTTTCTTTTTCTGCTGGAGGGATTATACTGAGCATTCTGTTATAACTAGTAGAGGTGAGGTGTCAAGGAGATGTTCACAATTCTCTCTTTTTCAGTATGCATTTATTCCAATAAAGTGACCTCTGATAAAGGCTTTTGCTGTTTCCCATAGGTTTTAGAATATTGTGCTATCATTCTCACCACTTTCTAGTAGTTTCCTCTTTTATTTGGACTATTGGCCATTCTTTTATGAGAAGAGAATTGTTGGGACTCCAAGTTACCACCCTTGTTTCTTCTTTATATTGCTGATTTCCAGGTTAAGGTACAGTGGTCAGAGAAGAGGGATTGAATGATTTCTATGTATTTGAACTTTCTCAAGCTTGTCTTATGTCCCAGCATGTGGTCTATTCTAGAATAGGAACCACCTGTTTTTGGGAAGAATGTGTATTTTTTTGGCTGATGGATGGAGATCTCTCTGAATATCTATGAGGTCAAGTTGATTGTCATATTTAGCTTTTCTGTTCCATTACTGAGTTTCTTACCTTTTGGTCTATCTTTCTTGAGAATGGTGTATTAAGATAACCTATTATAATTATTGATCTAGTGGCTTATCCTTTCATTGCTTTGAAGATTTAGTTGATGAATTTCAAAGGTCTTTCTTGGGTACACGTAAGCTTACGATGGCTATGTGTTCTTGGACTATCGACCACTTAATCATTATGTAATGCCTATTCTGTTCTCATGTTATCCTGAGGTCTATTTTTATCAGAGATTAATATTGTCACCACTTTTTTTATTGCTATTATGTTGGTAAATTTTTCACCAACCTTTGACACTCAGTCTATTTTTGTCTGTAAGTTTGAGATATGTCTCTTGTAGGGAGTTTCAAGATTGCTGGACCTTGCTATTTAATCCAGTATACAATTTTTTTGGTCTTTTTATATGCACATTTAGCTTGTTAACATTCATTGTAATTAAGCATAATTGTACATTAGACACTGTCATATCTTACTGTTTTATTTTTTCCCTTCTTCCTCATATAAAGGGTGCTGTATGTGTGTGAGGTGTTAATTATTGTCCTCAGTTTTCTGCTTGCTATGCAATTATTGGGTGCCATTTTCCCTATATTTGTTTCTGGGTATTGTTACACCCTGTGATTATCTCATGTTTGGGTGCTGTGGTTTTTTATTTCCTGCCCATGAAGAACTGGACAGCATATTTTGTAATAGTGGTTTTGTTTTTATATTTTTCTCAAGTATTTGTTTATTTGGCAAAACCTTTAATCTCTTCAAATTTGATGAAAAACTTTGCTATATAAAGGATTCTTGGATTTTAGATATTGTCTTTCAAATTTCAGAATATGTTCCTCTACTTTCCTCTTTTGTGGATGTCCTATGAGGAGAGGTTTGAGCTTATTTTTAATCTGTTTATCTTCCTTTTTCTCCCTAGCTGCTCGTATGAGTCTCTCTTTTTCTTTGAAGTTGGATAACTTGACTACTATTTGTATTCATGTGTTTGATTATTTGTTTGTTTGTTTTGGGGGGTGAGGTGTAAGGTGGAGCAAGAAAGTTAATGCAAGTGGTATTCTCTTTGCTTCCTGACTGGTTTTCACCCCCTCATTTGTGTATTTTGAAAATTTTATGCCAAGAATCTCCTTACTATTTTAACTGTAGATATGTAGATATAGTAGTTATAGACTCTAATGTCAAGTTGAGACTTTTAAGAGTGAAGGGGTGAAGCTTATTTTGCCAATCAGCCCACAGCTTGATGACCTCATCGTGAGGCTCTATGGAGAAAAGTAGCGCACTGGAGGCAGGACACACACTCACGCCCTGGCCTGGGAGACATTTCTGTTGACAAGCTGCATGGAGACACATTGCTGGAATCAGAACCCTGGAACTTGGAGACCCACACCAGGGCTGAGATGCTTTCATCACCACTGGATGCACAAGACTTTCCAACCACTGGTCTGTGATCTTTCTGCATTCAGCATCATTGTATGTGTTGCATGAGTCTGAAAGGGAAATTATTGACTGGTATTGGACATATGGGATAATATCAGACTAATGGACTTTGTATGGACATGGCTGGGATGTTTTCTCAATATAAAATTACACTTTATATAAACCTCTTTCTTAAACACTTATGATTGTCTCTGGATTTATTTCCCTAGCCCAGGGGTGCTCAATAGGTTGATCAAGATCTACTAGTTGATTTCAAATGTAGTGTGGTTAGATCATGTGGAAATAAAAAAATAGGTTAGTTTTAGGGTTATTGTTAGGAATAGATTTAGATGGATCATAATAACATATCGAGTCCTCCTGCTGTTGTCAATCAAGGTTAACATAAACCTTCCTGAGAAGATATTGATTTTTAATAAGTTGGTGTGAGGATCATGGGAGATAAGTTTTTACTTGCTAAGTTAGAGGAGAATGGGCATTGTCAAGGTATAGAAAGTGCATTCTAGAGGTAGTGGTGGTTGCATAAGGGCTATACTAAATCTACCAGAGTCCCTTATTGACCCTGTAAATTATGAAAAGGTGAATGCCATTCTTCAATTATTTGTCTTTACAACAGAAGGACCCTTTATAGTAGAGTGCCGCACAACCAGAATTCTCCCCTCTGTATGCAGGATCCCGTGCATATAGACTACTATAATGCATGTCCCAGGGAGGAGGGACTTCTCATCGGAAGACGGGTAAGGCTACTGGGACCGTGTATCTGGTGGCTTCCTTGCTAGGGGTGGAAAGGTTGCTGAGTCACTCTGATGACTCAGTTCCAATTCTTTTGGTGAGGAAAGGAGCCCTGTATTTTCATTCTCGGAAGCTAAGAAGAATAAGTCTAAGAACTAACTGGAGCCACATTTGCTGTGGTTTCAAGTTGCCTGTTTCTCTCAGAGGTGGCTGGCTCTCCCTAGAAAGCTGCGGATTTCTCTCTGGAGGACGTAGCTGTGCCCAGGCTATTAAGAGGGTGTGCAGGGGCTTGGCAATGGTATTATCCCAATTGGAATTCAGATCTACTGGCTGGAGGGGTCTCCAGAGCCCAGGGCCTCCAGAAGTCCATGGAGACATCTTTGTGGTACCCTAGATAGGCAGTCTATTATGGGCTTCCTTTCAGCACAGACATTGACTGGGTGGGCACAGGCAGAGAACATGGTGCTGTAGTGAAAGCCTGGCATGGGTGGGTCGATGGAGGGAGAGTGAGGAAGGAACAACTCAGGGAATCAAGGAGCATCAGCTCCTAGGTGGGAAATGTTGGGAATTGGACTTGCATGTGCAGGGGTGTGTGTGGGAGAGGGGGCACGGTCACAGGGAAACACGGTATGTGTGGTTCTCTGGGGCTTTGAGAAGCTAGGGAGCCACTGCCATGTGGTCCTGCTGCTAGGAACCAATATGGATCATCTTGCATTGGTCTTAGTTGCAAAAAAATACTGAGGGATGAGTGTTATAACCAGTACAGCTGTACCATCTATGGGGAATTGGCTTAAAGTTCCCCAGGTTGCTGTAAGACCAGGCTCAGTCTGAATCCCTTAACTTGGTCCCTTCATCTACAATCCCAGGGATCACTCAAGGAAACTGCCCGTAGGTGTCCTTGCATGGACCCCTGTGTCTGGAAATGGTCTCTTCACCGCTATGCCGATAATATCTCAAGAACAGATTTGACGCATTGAACACGAATGACCAGAGAACTGATGAGCTATGGGTGGTCATCAAGACATCATTCTTGAAGAAATCAAAAGGCTGTTTAAAAGATAGAAAAGAGAAAAATAGATCAAAGTGCATTTTGGAAGAGACTCTGAAACATGCTCTGAATCATAAGGACTCTTCCTGCCATCAAGTCAATTTGACTCATATCAACCCTATGAGTTGGCCAATGGGAGAAATAATGCAGTCACAGATTTGAATAGACAGTTTCAAAGGGTCTCTCAATAAGGCAAAGTAAAATATTCTAATGAAACGTGTAAAGACCAAAACCTCAAATGAAGAACATGCTCAGCATATCTCAACCTGAACCTGAAAGACACAGAAAAATTATTGAAAGTGCCTGTGGGAAGTATCAAATGGTTCAAGAAGCATAACAGAAGACGGAAACAATACACAGAGTCACTCTTCAGTAAAGAACTAGGTGACATGTCATCATTTCAGGAGGAAGCATATGAACAAGAATCAATTGTCCTGAAGGAACAGGTGCAAGCTGCATAGAAAACATTAACCCAAACAAGGCTCCAGGAATTGATGAATACCTATCAAAATGTTTCAACAAGCTGATGAAGCACTGGAAACACTCACTTATCTGTGCCTGGAATTTTTAAGACAGCTACTTAGGGAACTGACTAGAAATGATCCATATCTGTACCCATTCAACAGAAAGGTGAGTCCACAGAATTCTCAAATTGTAGCAGAACCCTCATTGGTATCACATGCAAGTAAAACTTTATTGAAGAAAGACATGGACAGAAGAGTCATATTTATTTCAGCAATTTCACTTCATTACAATCAGAGCTCTGGGGAATGGGAAATCATTTGTGTAAAGCTTATGGTATCTACTTCAGAAAATTTAACCAAAGTTATGTTGCAGTGAGTTAGTACACCCACTGTATTCTCTCTATTTTCCATTCTCTGAGTTAACTATTTCCCATAGTTAAGATTCAGTTTTTGCTCTGGCTCTGGTTTTGACATGGCTTTGACATGACTCAAACATTCCTTAGCGATACTGCTCTAACAATTGTCATTGTGTCCTCTGCTTTGCCAAAGTTTCCACAGTTCTCATGCTACTTGGCATTATATTTCTTCAATTCATTTTCTCTTCCCTTGAATACTGACTTAAGGACACTTTTTGCAATGTATTTGTTGGGGCCTCTTTTCTCTCTCCTTTATCGGCTTCTCTTTATTTGCTCGTTTCAAACCAGATCAGTCCCATTTCTAACTCAGAATTCAATTTTGAAAAATTGCTGGCTCATTGTGTATGACTGCTCTTGAGTTTTAACTCCTACAATCTATGAATGGCACGCAGATTTTGCACCTTTTGCAATTTATCTGTTAGGGCCTCTTTCCTCTCTTCTTTATTGGCTTCTCTTTATTTGCCCCTTTCTAACTGGAATTGGTCCCATTTCTAACTCAGGGTTTTGAATTTGAAAAATTGCTGGCTCATTGTGTATCACCATTCTTGAGTTTTAACTCTTACATTCTGTGAATGGCACCCAGACTTACCCTCCAGCTTTTCCCATTTTCCTGTACTAGTTTTCAACTACATGGTTTTTTGTTCAAAAACCTTACAAATGAATTAATCTTCTCTCAAGGTGATTTTCCCCTACATTATTTAATATCATTTGAGAAGCAATTAATTTTCAAATCAGAAAACTTAAATCAATATACTTTTTACAATGGTCCTTGGAACACACAATTAGAATTGTATAGGGGTGCTTTTGGCGGGGCGTCACTGCCCTCTGGTGGTAGTGGAAGGTACCCAGTCTTGTTCCTGGAGAGCTGATGTCTGGAGAGCCTTGCTCCTGGAAAGCCGCTGCTGGATTTGAACCGCCAAGCCCATGGGCTGCAGTCCCGCACTCAACCACTAGGCCACCAGGGCTCAGCCTCCAGGGGTGCTTTTTATTATGTATTTTTTCCAGCCTTTTCCAAAGACTCTTCTCTGTGGGTTGGGCCAGGGAATCTGCACCTTAATGTGCTCTCTACCTTTCTTGAGCTCAGTGAAGTTTAAGAACAGCTACCTAGGGATCATCTTTGACTACCCCTAATCTGGTAAAGACTTTTTAATTCTTTTAAACAGCTCTTACATCTCAAAATCATGCTGAGATGAGTCGAAATTTCATACTGACAATGCATTGCAGTTGGTGTTACAAAGTTACATTTGTGTACTTTCAAGGTTGAAGGTTTATACGAAGAACTGGATACACATTTTTCTTGTGCTACCACTCTGGACAGGTTGAGGAAAATCTTAATGTTCCCAGTGCACTGAGGATTCCTTGATGTAGTGGAATGTCTATGATTGAAATATTTATGAAGATTTCTTATTATAGGATTATAGTCTATATGGGGACAATTCACGAGTTGAATTTTTGAAATATTGCAATGAGAAGGGTACAAAGTTTTGTATTTGAGCAGACTTTGAGCTAAATATTTTAATGATCAAATGGATTTGGAATTAGAAAATCTCGTTTGGGCTCTGATTCTAGCACAGAGTAGACATAATCTTATGAAAGTTACTTGTATGTCAAATATTCTTTACTTATTGTTATATGGGAATAGTTACATCTATTGTGTGTGCTATGTGGAATTGTTAGCAGAATCAAATGAAGCAATAAATGAGAATTCTCGACAAAAATTGCAATACTTTTAAATATGTACATGGTTACTATTATTACTTTGAAGAACTAGATCTAATGGTATAGATTTTTTTCTAAGAAAATAATTTATATGTTCAACATCCTTGTCGATAAACATGCTCTTCCCTTCTGTAGCAAAGACTAGGTTGATACTAAATCCAGTGCACCCTGAGTTCTTTGATTAAAGCAGTTTACAAATACTAGGTCTATGATTTCAGAAGATTTCACTCTTCACTTCTTCAATAGCTGGAATTTAAAGGAAGACCAGTGTACACTGAATCTGCAAATACACTTTCTGTTGTTTGTAGTGCAAGTATATTACAGAGCACATGCTGAGGTATTTAGTTTTCAGAAAGGTTCATACAAGTTGTATTTGGGAAAGGACCCATTTCCTCAAATTGATAGACTAAAAGGGGGCTGATATTGCGTAAATATCTGTGGATTACTGCACATTTCACAGAGTTAGTCTGATCCCTCTCCATCCATCATTGGTTTCTGGCTCTTGGACTGAGTAATATGAAAAATAGTGGAAACACATGATCATTGTTGAAGGAAAGCAGAGACATGCAGAAGACTCAACGTCTGGGTTTGTGTTCAAGGTGTATTTTTCTGGCAATGTCTCCACAGAACAGATTGTGACATCAGCATTAATCCATTGGCAACATCACACATATATCTGCAGCTATTTTAATATGGGAGTACATTTGGACTCAGAGTAATTCTCCCCTCCATGGTTTGAAACAAATAAATCAGTCATACATATTTTTATCATTGTAGATGATTTTTTCATAAAAAGCTGTTTCTTCTTAGACTTCATGATATTGTTACTGTGCTCACTTTCTGCCTGATTGACGCAAATGGTAAGAATGTGACATTTTCTCTTTATTAGTCTATGATTCAGGTTCCCTAGAATTACAGTTCATCTCAACACTAATAAGGTGTGCTCTTAATGAACTTCAGATCATTTTTGTTGTCCACATCACTTGCAAGTGAAAAACTTCAATAATTTTTATACTATGGCAGAGGCAACGATGCTATTCCTCAGTTTCATTGAAGATAGATGAGTCTTTCTGGCATGTAGAATGTGGACCATAGGGATGGACAGCCCCTGTTCTCTCTTTTTCGGTGATGACCTCAGAGAGGCTGTCGTGAAGGCAGTGACATTCAAGGATGAGAGGAGCCCACGTTCTAAATTACCACTTGAGAGAGCAAGCCTCTGTAGAACAGTATCTGTTGCTTAGAGTCAATTGTAACTCATGATGTCCCTGTGGACAGAGAAGACTTTCCTTAGAGTCTTCAAGGCTATAATCTTTTTGGAAGCAAATTGTCACATCTTTCTCTTTCAGAAAAGCTAGTGTGTTTGAATTGCCAACATTTCAGTTAACAGCTGAGCATGTAACATCCGTGTCACAAGGGTTTCTTTGTAGGGAGAGGCACAATTAATATTTTTATAACTTACTCATTTATGTGTGGGGATTATCTATTTCAGAAATCAGTTTATGATTACTTTGAACGGTACCAGTTCTGTAGTTTAGTAAAAACTGAAATGAGCTATTGAGACTTCCTTTTGGAAGTTGTGTATTTGATATTAAAAATATCTTGTAGAATTTAATATGTGGACTATTACATGTCAGTTTAGTTAGAGATATGATAGAACTTAAATGTTCTGTGGTCACATACCCTAGAGATTCGGGTAGATACTATTGTCTCAGATACCTAAGAGGCTTCCCATCTCTACTAAAGCCATGAAATGTAAAGTTGTATTTATTATGTTCACTTGGTTTGTCAGACACAACTTCCCTAATTCTCTCAACAATCCTATGAGATAGATGATATTATTTCCATTGCTAAACGGGAATGAAGGAAATGAAGCCATAGAGAGGTTAGCTTATTTTTCTAAAACTACATAATTGATGTGTTAGTTCCTTGTGACTTCAAAGCCTAAGTTATCAACTATTTGATCAGCTAGCATATAAAAATACATGGTTTTGCTAAGTGAATTGTTGATTTATAGCTTAGTGTAGGATCACATTTACATAAATGCATTAAATAAAAATAATGTAATGTATAATTTTATTAGTGCACATAAATGACTCATTGAAGAAATCATCTGTCCTAGATACATTTATATGACATATATGAGACCTATTCTCATAGAAATATGTAGTCTGTTTAAGTAAGTTTCCAACTTACATGTTGGAGGATGGTGATAGTGTCTTATAAAAATAACTGAGAACTGGGTATTGCCAAATGATAATATTCAACCCATTTCCCTCTAATGATAAGCTCTCCTTTCTGAAAATATCCAGTCTTCCAGCTGGAGAGGCATCCTGATAATGACAAATACTACAAGTACAGTGTCTTGATTACAATATAATGACGGACATGATCATTTGTTTTATGCTAATATTACACAGCTATCTTAATTAAATCATGGAACAAATTAAGCTTTCACTGGAAAAATTGACTATTTTTCAATGTCCTCAAATAAAATAAGGAACAGATTTCTACTTAACCTTTTTTAAAGCCATGTTTGACATCTCTTCAGCATCAATGCAGTAATGAGACACTTTGTTGACACTTGCCAGCAATGTGTGAGCAATGCTGCTCATCTAATTCTTGACACTGATTATGATGGTCTAGACAAATGTGGTGTCTTTAAGTTTACTGAGTATATGTTTTCTCCTAAATCCCACCTTCAAGACCTTGGTTATATCTGGTCCTCTCATATTTAAAAGTTCATCTTCATGATAAGTTAAGACGTTGTGGGTCAAAGAATTTTTATCAAATGAAAATTCCTTCATATTAATATCATGAAATTGAGTAATTATTAATAAATGCCCTAGGTTAGGTATGACATGTTTTACCGGAAGCTGAAACCTAGAAAATTCTTCATTAAGCAGCACACGTAGAACCCCCAAAAGAAGATGACATCAAAGAAGGGAGTTCTACTCATGCTTCTCTTTTTACAGTAATGCTTGCCCACAGCTTTGGGAGTTTGTCAGCATATAAAGAGATCATCCCGCAGCAATGAAGAATGTCCATCTTAACGGTTCACACATCAGTGATATATAGCAAATGCTTCTAATTTTCCAGATCCCTCTTCTGGTTCAGATACTTCGATTATTAGATATCAATCTAATATTGTTTGGGTGGTTGTTTTGGTATTGCTCTATGACTGCCTGAGTTCTCAGTTAAACTCCACATAAATAGAGGTGTTAAGCTGATGACTATTGACATCAAAGATCACTGAACTTTATAGTTCATCCCTTGCCGCATTCTTTGACTGAAATAAAATCTAAGTTTATTTGGCTGATTCTAGACAATTGAGATTTTCAAAGTCAATGGCAAATGGCAAAATTTCATTCATACTAAAAGGTATTTAGCTTATAAAATTTCAGTGCTGTCCTCAGCAAGATAATAATTCCCATTTAAATTCTTTGGGCAGAGTAAATATTAACTCAGTTCACATCTTCCAAATGGATTTAGTATCTCTCAAATCTCCCAGAAACATCAGATTTAGATAGTAATTTTCCTCACTCTGTAAGTAAATAAAGATTTGCTAACCACCCATTGAGTGTCTAGAATTTGAATATATGTATTTTTTACTATGTTCACACTGTTAAGTGAACCTGGACATTTACACATTCCTGCCTTCTTGTCATTCATGTTGAGTTCACATTTTCATAGAGAAATCATATTGTTTCTTGGATTGCTGAAAGTCCATGTTACTTTATAGAAGTTGGAGAGGCTTGCTGAAAGCTAAACTTAAGATGCCCTTAGGAAGAATTCCTGCTTGGTGTTTCCCGGGCACCCTTTCCATGACTGTATTCCATGGATTGTATTCCATTATTCCGTGTCTGTATTACATCCCCATGCTTTTATTCCTTTAATAACAGCAACAGCATGGCTATAAGGAGGTGCCTCGGTGACGCAAATTATTATGCATGGATTTTGAAGCTGGATGCAAAGAATGATTTACTTATTTGTGAAATAAAATACTATCTACCACTTTAGGTGGATACTAACAATCCCCCTGAAAGGTTGGTTCAAATTGATCTTCCGAACCACGTGTTTTTCTTTCCTTGTTGTGCTACCTTTATGAATATTACTCATGTGGGGGAGAGATGTTTTTCATGGCTGAGTCGATATTAATTCACTCACTATTGAAACTGCAGGATCTGAAACCGACAAAGCAGAACCTGACCTCCTTCTTTGGCCTGGATTTGTCATTAAAAAATCTGTCTGGGTTCATTTTGTGCTCTTGTGAAGGCATA
>PVJH01013869.1:0-58878 GCA_004026705.1 Nesogale talazaci
CCAAAGGGGTCGAGACCCACAGTTTGAGAACTGCTGCTATGGAGGGTGGCTACGAGTTGAAATAGACTCCATAGCACTGCTTCTTCTTTTTTCAGCTACAAATCAGAATCCCCAGGCTTAGTGGGCTGTGCATTGAACTGTTAACTCAGTGCTTTTAACCCACCAATCATTCCGCAGAGGAGAAAGAGGAGGTTGTTCGGCTCCCATAACGATAGAAAGTCCCAGAGATTCGAAGGAGCAGTTCTAGTCTGTCCTGTTAAGTCACTGTTAGTCATAATTGGCTTGATGGCTGTGAGTTTTATCCTCCAAGTAATGATTCCTCTACGTTTCTTCCCTTCCTCTGTTAATCGCCTGTCAATGTCAGTCTCTGAATGTTTGTCTACCAGGTCCTTGCGATCATGCGACGTTTGTCCGTATTCCATTCCCCATGACATTTCCAGGGCTCATCCATGTTGTAGCATGTATTGGGATTTCATTTCTCTCCATGGCCGAGCAGTGTCGTGATAACTCCTGGGTAATGCAAACAGGAAACCTTCCGAGCTGCTAATGAAGGGGCTAGGAGTTACCGCTGTCCCAAGGGCACCTTCGAAAAAAGACTCGGCGTTCTGCTACTGAAATACCCGCCATTGAAAAGCCCTCTTCTGATCACGTGGGTTCCCAGGAGGCGGAGCTGACGCAATGGCAGCTGGCTAATGTCACGATGTGCATTTCCTCCCAGTTGTTTCTCCATTCCCGTCTGGATTTGTTCCCAGGACCTTGGTCCACGGAACGTTGTGGGGAAGCAGGATGATGCCCTACCAGGCAGGCCTTCCTAGATCTGTGATCCGATCCAGAATGGCATATGTTTTTCTTCTGACCTGCAAACAAAATGGAAGAAAGAAAGAAAAAAGATCACATGTTGTAATGAATAATAATAATAATTATAAATAGAATACTGAAGCAAATGAGAAGCTCAAACTCCAGAATAGCACGATTCTTCAGAAAATACAATCCAATGATAGGAGTCAAGTAATATCCAGCTCTTTATTTTTGGTTGACCTATAATAAACACAGATTGCTTAGGTATTTAATAGAGAGTGGCATTTCAAAACCAAACGGCCACTGCTAGTTCCATTATCAGTGGGAAGAAGTCATATTAAGGGAGAATTTAGTACACTGGGTCTATAAAATAGGGGAGAAGAAAAAATAGCTTCGGAGCAAAGCGACTCGGAGGAAATGGTAACGCCTGACATGCCATGCTAGAAGGTCGTTCATTGCATGCGTCTTTTCAGAGCCCCTCCCACGTGCCACTGCCGGCGCTGTGGGAAGTAACCGGCTGACGTGGCAGGTAGACGCGGATGAAGAATTGTAACATGAAACAAGGTAGCTTCTAGATTACCTCATGCTGTTTTCCCAGAAACATCGCAAGCGCGTGTCTTTAACACACAAGTTTATTTCCTCGCGGTTTAAGATGCCAGACGTCTGAACTCAGGTGCTGGCTCCGCTCGCCCTGTCTGCTCACGGGAAGAAGGCCTGTTCTGAGCGTGACTGCTCCGGAACGATCTTCGCGTGCCTTAGCGTCCCTCTCTTTCCCTCATCGCCGCCTCTTTCATCTGCTTATTTAGTATCCTCGCTCTCACTCTGCCTTTCTGCCTTTTTAAACGTTTCATTGTGAATTGGATGAATGTTCACAGAGCAGATCAGTTTTGCATTCAACGCATTCCCCCCACCCACTTCATTTCCTTGATTCCCACCAAGGCAGTGAAACCTCACTTCCTGCTTGCCTTCCTATTTCTAACCTTTCTAAACCCGAGTGCCCTTTTGATGGAAAATGGTTGATTCTTCTAAGGTGTGTGTGCCTCCCTTGTAATACTGTTTTCTTTATTGACCTCTAGGTGAAATCCTGGTGATGTTGTTCAGGTAGGCACTCGAAGTTAACTGTTCAAAACCCCCAGCTGCTTTGTAGAAGCAAGATGAGGTCATCAGCTCTTGCAAAGACTCACAACCTAGCAAACCCTCTCTCTATAAGGAGTTGCAGTCAACTTGGTAGTGGTGGGGTGAGGGAATATGACATAGACACATGTGTCACTGGCCTGAAATTGAACCACCGAGAGGAGTTCATTTGGGGCTCTGAAGGTAATGAAGGTCGTCATCTCTGGAGTTCCCCCAGGCTCCAGTTGGCACATTAGAATGTTGGCTTATCTTCGTGATAGCTCAAAGACAGACCCTATACCAGTTCCTGCCTCATAGGACATCACCAAGCCAACCTGGTCTCAAATGAGGTTATTACCACAGGCTGCAGGTTCTCTGCATGTCTTTTCTTGTTGCTGTTAGAGGCCACCGAGTTCTTTCCAACCCATAGCCACTTTGTGTACAACAGAACCAAACACTGCCTGGTCCTGCACAATTTTCACCATTGTTCCTGTACTGGAGCACAGGGATGCAGTCGTTGGGTCCATCCATCTCCCTGAGGACCTTCCTCTTTTTCCCTCCCTCTCCACTTTACTGAGCATGAGTCTCTCTTGATAACATGTAAGACGCATGTGAGATCATTCTGGCCACTCAGGATCACTCTGGCTGTACTGCTTCCAAGACAGGTCTCTCTGTCCTTTTGGCAGCCCACGATGCTGTCAATATTCTTCACCGGCACCACAATTTAAGGGCACTGATTCTTTTCGTGCCTACTTTATTCACAGTTCAACTTTTGCTCTCTTTTTTTTTTTTTTTGCATCACTGCTCTCCGGTGGTGGGAGTAGGAGGCCCAGCCACAATGCTGGAATTGAAGCTCCGTCCCAGTGGGCCGCACTCTCGCGCACAACCACTACGCCACCGGGGCTCAGCCCACAGTTCAACTTTTGCATAGGAGACGATTGAAGATGTCATTGTGTGAGTCTGGTGCACCTTGGTCTTTGAAGTGACACCTGTCTTTTCAGCACTTTACAGTGTCCTTGTGCATCATATTTATTGCAGGGCTGTGTTTTCTTTGATTTCTCAACTGCTGCTTTCTTGGGCACATATTTTAAAGGGCCCAATTCAATTCATGGCACTTGGGTACCATGATGGTGATGAAAAGGGTGACATGAGAGAAAGACAGTGATGGAGGGTGTGGACATAGGGGAGTCTTCAGACTGAGGCCGTCAAAGGAAGTCCCCTGTGAAGGTCCTGACTGGCTTATCCTCAAGATGGCGTTGCAGGTAGGTCTTGGGTGGGAAGCTCTTCCAGTGTGACTATGAGGGGATGTGGTAGGAGCTGCACAGGTTCTCATTGCTTATCCTCTGCGAGGCTGTGTGTTCCAAGTATAACCAATACTGACACACATCTTGAGATTTCGGAAGAGTGGGATCCAGTGGATGCAAATTGTCATGGACTGAAAACAATAAGCCCCAATGTTGTCTTCTAAATCAGACCTTATCAACTGATACTTCGATTGTGTTGTCAGAACAGACAAAAAAAAAAAAACACTGAAAAGATGTGGATTTTATTTCAACCAAGTCCAGCTGAGAGATGATTTAGAAAAATCTAAAGGGGCTTCTGAATCTTCAGCATTGGAAGACAATTCATTTCATGACTTTGTTACTTTTTATGTAGAGAAATACCACTGGCCACAGATGACCAATGACTGGGATGGTTACCTTCACATTTGTGGCTGTTTTGTGGAGATCTAGTTATCTCATCCTAAGGTGCTTTCATGAGGGCCTGGGAGGGGTCATCGGTGCAAGCTGGGGTGACTACGATGACTTCAATATGAAATGTTGCTCAACATTCATAGGTTGATGCAACTCTGGCCCAGTAGGTGTCTGCTCTCTCTCTCTCTCTCTCTCTCTCTCTCTCTCGCTCTCGCTCTCTCTCCCCCCCCTCCCCCAATGCTAGCACATACTCACCAAATAGACAGGCTACCCTCTCTTGAGACATTTCTTGCAAAGTTTAATTCTCATCTCTTCTAGGAGGCCAAGGCAGACTTTCCAATCTACATAGTTCTCACTTCCCTTAGCAATTGATTATAAACTATGCTGTTCTTTAATTGTGTAATTGCATTAGTTTCTTTTTTCAGTCTAGATGGTAAACTCCTCGGGGTGGACATGGCTCTCAAAACAGAACTTTTGCATTGCTACATCTTTAGATCATGTATTTTCAAAAGGATCCCTGGGAATGCAGTGAGTGAACAGCATGCTCAGTGGTTCAAGCCTACCAGGTGCCCCTAGAGAGAAAGATGAGGCTTTCAACACTTGTAAAGATTCATAGTTTCAGAAACATCAAGGATCACGTCTACTCTGTCTTATAGGACTGCGATGACTTGAAATTGATGCAGTGAGTCTGGTTATTTCAACTTGTAGCCACTTTTTGACTTGGACTCTTGCAGTAGACTCATAGTTAAACCACTATTATGGATTGAACAATGTCTACCTCACATATGTATTGGAATCCTAACCCTGTAGATATAATCTTTGTAAAGAGGCATTTTTTTTGCTATGGTAGTTAGATGCTCCATAGGTAAGCCCTAAACCAATGGCCTCTGAGCTCTAGAAGTCAGCAGAACAGACAGAGACAGCTGTGCATGCTGGGAAGACAGACTCCCAAAGCGGATTGCCAGGGAACAAAAGGAAAGCAGGGCTACTGCTACAGGCAATAGACAAGCCTGAGATCTTGGGTTAGACTTTTCGATGCCACAACTGGGAGCAAAGAAATGACTATTCCTGAAGGACCCCTCTTGTGGCATTGCTTTACGGCAGCATGAGCTAACTAAGATAGATATAAAAAACCAAACTCACTGCCATTGAGTCTATTCCTACTTGGTGCCCCTACAGTGTCAGGGTAGCACTGCCTCGGTGGGTTTCCAAGCCTGTAACTCTTTATGGAAGTCATAGAAAGCCCCATCTTTCTCCCGGGGAGAGGCTGACAATTTCACACAGCTGGCTTTGAGGTTAACAGCCCAACTTGTGACCACAAAGACAACTATCACCAGAAACGTGTCTAAAAGTGTCTAAAAGTGTCTAGGGCCTCTTAGAAATGAAGTTGGTGAGATTTGGAGTCTTTCGTCCTTCAGAGTTATCATCAGAAAGAACCAGTCGCTAGACAGAACCCATCACTAGGCAAGAAGATCATGGTTGGTAAGGTTGAGGCAAACCCTCAATAAGGTGGACTGACACATTATCTTACACACTCGCCACAGTGATGGGGTCAAAGTGCCAACGGTCATGCAGCTGGCTCAGGGTCAATGATATTTCATTCCAGTACGAGTGAGGTCATCAGACTCAGAGTCAACTTGATGCCCCCTCACAGCCACACCAACAAAACACCCATCCAGCTGTGCCAATCCTTTTACCGGACCCCACTGCCTTCACTTGACTTCCGACTCCTTGAAAATCACTATTCCAGAGTCCCCTGTCCTGCGTCAGCTTTCCCTCTCTAATGCCAGCACCAGGATGAGCCATTTCTTGGTATCCATGCATGGCTTCATCTCTTTTCTCATGAGCCCTTGCTCCTACTTGCCCCTAACCTAGATGGCCGCCATCTTTTTCAACACTTATGATGCTGTCATTTTTTTAGCATATTACCTGGGTATAGCTATATTTAAACATCTGTGCATTTGATTTTGAGCTGTGATGGTGACTTCAAATCCCTGGGAAAGAGCGGTAAAGAACATTCTAGAATAATGAAAGTCATTTGACCAACCAGACAAATATATAATTTGTGCAGGTTAAAAAGCATATTAATAACTTCACGAGGTTAACCAATTTAGGGCTCAATTAGAAATGTGATCCCAGGAACTATATACAAATTATTATAATTATGGTGACAGGAAATGGCGTTCCTTGGAAATGGCGGGAGGCAGACATTTAAAAGGGGGGAAATGTATTATTCAAAAGTCAGGCGGCTTGTCTTTGAGACCCCGAAGAGTTGAACTGGGAAAATTAAAGATTTCAGATCATAAAACTACCAGCAGAACACAGGACTGAGCTAACCCCTCAGCAGCGAGCAGTTCCCCACCATAATTGGAAATGCAGGCTTGTGGTTACTTAATAGAATTGGACATTTCATCATGCCAGAATCGTGGTGGGCCATAGGCTTAACATCCTATCTCTAACATATTTTGCAACTTGGACAATTAATTCCACACCTGCATTGTCCTGTATCCAGCTTCATAAAACATGTCCTCCCATAAAAAGAAATGTATGTGGCAAATAGCCCTCTCTCCCTCTCTCTCTCCTCTCCTCTGCCAGAAAAACAGATGACTATCAGAAAAGGCCGAATTATCACCTGCTGTCAACAAATGGATTGCCCAAGTTGAGGTCATTATTGTCGCTGTCATGATCGTATATATTAAAGCTGTTATGTATGAATGTAGGAATGAAATGGATGAGCTTGTGTGGTGGGGGTGGGTTTCTGTTAGAGCTTTTTGAACTTCATTTTGCATGCTCATAAGATTATGAGTTAAAACTATCCTTGCAGCTTGGCATTACTTATTTATTTATTTTTAAAGAGGAAATGGCCTCTTTAAGTGAAAAATTCTCCCCCCTTATTGCTAAAGGTTTTAGATTAACTTGGCATCCTATGAACCTTTTCAAGTTGTCATCCACTGACATTTTTCTTCCTGGAGTTTCAGAAAATATAAACAAGATAAAAATGCACTTGGAGGTGAAACAGCAAGAGGCAGAGATAACAAGAATATTTATTTAGTTTACTTGTGGGCCTTTATTTCCTCTTATTATTTATGTAATTTATGTCTTTGCCTTTTTTTTTAACCTCTAAAGTCTATTTCCGTTAACTTCGGTTCCCGTGATTCTATTTTATTTAATTAAACTTTTTGAAGACGCTTTCCACTCCATTTAAAATGAAACGCGACAGAGGAGAGGGGGGGAATATAAACATCTTTGCACAAATGATACGTTGAAAAATGCATGACCACTTAAATGTCACAACTCGGTGAAGCATTTCCCTCTCATCGGAGAGCTGCTGAATTTTAAGGACAAGCGGCAGTTTGCACTGGAAGCTTTGCTGAAAGCAGGGAGCTCCAGACTCCAGGGCTAAGCCCTTCGTTCCCTCCTTGCTGGGCATCAAAGGGTTTTCCCTGCCTCCCTCTTCCTTTGCCCGTCTCTTTCTTTTCTCACCCTTCCCTCTGTCTTTCTGTCCATCTCCCTCTCCCTTCTTCCTACTCCTCAATCTTGCTTTCTTCCCCTCCTTCCCCTCGCCTCCTCTCCTCTGTCCGCCTTTCTCCTTCCTCTCCTCCCCCACTCCTTCCTTCTTTCCTTCCCCCTTTGACCCTCTGCCATCTCTCTCCCTCATCCCCTCCCCCTGTCTGCTTGTCCTCCTTCTCTCTTTCCTTTGCCAAATCACCCAGGTCTCTGGGGTGACAGATTGGTTTGGCATTCCCATAAAGAGTTAGTCTCTGAAACGCAACAGGGACAATTTTGTCCTGTGCTATGGGGTGGCTGTGCGTCAGCATCCTTGCTATGGCAGTGAGTGGGGTGTTTTTTGGGGGGTTGGGTGGACAGCTGTGAGGCCAGCCATGGGGTAAGGCTGCAGACCCAAACATCACAAGGGTGGTGGTGGTGGTGGCAGTGCTTGCCATTCCTCTCCTCTCCTGCCAGACCCAGCAGCCCCTGGGGGCTTTGCTGTGCTCTGGCTGGTGTACTCTTCCTGTCTCCGGCCTCGCTCATTGACTCGCTCTTCAGCAGTCAGGCCACAGGAGCTTAGACGCGGGGAATGAGGTAAGGTCTGATTCAGATGTCCTGCCAATGGGATCCCATGGGCTGAGAGGGGCAGGGGAATACAAATCTGAAAGAAAGAGGAGAGGACACAGGACAATTAGGTTACAGTGAGACCAGGGAAATCATCGCAAGAAGAAACAGGAAGGGCAGGGGAAGTGGGTCAGGACGACGCCATTGTCTAATCCTCTATTGCCTAGCATCTATTGGTGGCGTGGCAGGCTTCCCACTGGCCAGCAGTTCAAACCCACTAGCCACTCCTCAGGAGGACGATGAGGTTGTCTACGCTAGTCATGGTTTACAGCCTCAGAAACCCACAGGGCAGTTCCTGTTGATAACAAGGGAGCAAAGATGGGAGTGAATCATAGCAGAAGATTACAGCAGCTTTTTTTGGGGGGTGGGGAGAATCCCTCCTGTGGGTCGGGGTGACTTCTCCTTGTAGATATAGCATTTGGGACTTCACCCAGAGGGTCAGCTTCTTACCTGTAATTGAGGGATGAATTCATGCCTAAAGTCCTGGTCTAGAGTGCCCGGCACTGTTGATGTGCCCATCCTCGGGCCACAATATTGGTATTTGACTTGGCTTTTTGGTGAAGAAAGAGGAGCACAGTGGACAAGGGTCTCTACAGAGGAGCTGGCAGTGTCCAGATAATTAATACTGTTTTTGAATTTTCCTGCTAATTCCTCCCCCCCCCCCCCCACCATGTGAAAGCTATGGCTGGGAACACCCAGACGGGAGCTGTAAAACCCTAGGTGGGACAGACAGAGATGTTAGCCGTAAAACCCAAAGCCCGTGGAACAGACAGGGTTCCAGCCCTGAGCAGGGGAGAAGCTGCCACCAGTCCAGGGGACCATGAGAAGAAGACTATGGAAGAGCATGTGGATCTCCTCTACCTGGTCTGCAGGAGGCACCGTTGCCCAACCATGGACACAGGCCTCCCCACTTAGAATGGCAAAGCCAGTGGAACTCCCTCCATTGTTTGCCTTCCCTTAGAGTCCTGGGCTTGGATCTAGGAGTAGGAAACCCATCCTCCCATGTGTTCTTCAATCGAAGTCTGTGTAAGAATCAGAGACGAGGCGGGAGGGGAATGAGGCTGGGGACTGTGTTTGAGCCTAGTCTTTGCAAGCTTGCAGAATGAGGACCCAGACCATGGGGCAAGAGAAGGGAAAGTGTCATGCAGTTCTCCCGAAAACTGGAATCAGTGACAGAGATAGATACATGTGGGCTCTCTCCTGTCTCTCTCTCTCTCTCTCTCTCTCTCTCTCTCTCTCTCTCTCTCTCACACACACACACACACACACACACACACACACACACACACACACCACACTCCCTGGGCAGTACAGATGGTTTGTGCTTGATGACTAGTGTTAAGGTCAAGCCTACCCAGCTGCACAACGGAAGAAAGCCTGGCCACCTGCATCCTTCAAGATTACAAATAAGCAAACCTTATGGAGCTGTTTGACTCTGTAACCTGTAGACTTGACATGAGTTGGAATTGACTCAATGGCTGTGTTAGTTTGGGTAGGTGAGAAAAACAAATTTCATAGACATGTATATAGATATAAGGAAAAGGTTTATATACAAGAGGAACAGGACATTGAGCCCAGTTCAGTTCAAAATCATAAGACTGATATTAACCCATCTTCCCGAAATCAGTCTATAAAATCTCCTTCTGACTCACGAAGTCACACACAGGTCTGTGGGTGCAGAATCCCGGCGCTGGCAGGGGTCTCCTTATAGCTCCTCGTTTCCAGGGCACAGAGTCCATCAACAGCAGAAGCAACTCATCGCTGGCAGAGGTCTCCATGTGGCTGCCCCAGCTTCAGAGGTCTGGCTCCATCAGGGCAAAGCTGTGTGGACTCTCTGCCGGCTCCTCCAGCTTCTTGGATGCTGCCATCTTGTCTTTTCCATGAGTAATCATCTCTGAGACTAACTCCCAACCACTGTGGAAGATAACTTCTCATCTTCACGAGGGAAATATCACGAGATTTCCCAGAAGTCTCAGGAGAAAGCCATGCCCACATAGAGGCCTCATTGGCTACTCAATGGCTATCTCCAGATTAATAGGCTAGACTCCACCCCTGTATTTCAATCATAAAATTAACATAAGCACATGACTGCCACAATGGGCATGAGTTTGGGTTTAGAAAATATTAATATAGTATGTTTTTTGAGGGTGGGTGAGTTTATAACTTTTGGTTGTAAGTAAGTTGTATGCTTTTAGACTTGGGGGCTCAGCCCAATTTATACATTTTCGAAGCACTCCAAATCCATGTGGGATATGTGATTTTATTATTTAATTGCTGAGGGATAGTGTGAAAAACGTTTGGAGATCGCTATTCTAGATGGTGAGTGTCAACCTGTACGTAGTCCCTTTTTATGTGCCCTGCCTCTCTCTGTGTATGTGTTTATCTATGCGTCTATTGGAGGGGCTTCAAAAAGTTCAAGAGCAATTTCATCCTGCCACAAAAGTTTTAAAATCTCTTTCTCTCTCTCCCCTCAACCCACTGCTATCAAGTAGATCCAACGCATGGTGACTATATATAGTTTTTGAGCCTGTTAACCTGTACAGGGCCAGATAGTCTCATCTTTCTCTCTTGGAGCGCCTGGTGGGTTTGAATCTCTGACTTCGGTCCAACAGTTACTTGATATTGCTACTTGGGCTCTGTGCATATATGCTTGTGTACACACACACACACACACACACACACACACACACACCTTTTTACTTCAAGGGATCAGCTCACAAGGAGTGAGGGAGCTGGGCAGGTGCAGTCTGTCGGTCAGGGGCCACAGACTGGAAATGTTGACAGGCTCGTGTCCCAAGCAAGACAGGTCAGCCAGTGGGAAGGCAGCTGTGCAGAAAGAACAAGTTCTGACCCGTGTTCATTCACCGTCTGAAAACGGTCTCATAATAGAGTGTTGGGGTGCCCTCCGCTAGAGCACACTGTGGGAGGGGGTGCTCCTACAGTCCACAAGGCTTCACATTTGGCCAAACCACTGGGAACTATTACAATAGTTAGCGTGACTAGAATGTCAAGTTTCATTTATTTCTCCAAATTTCTCTTTTGTGCCTGTGTTCCATAGTCTCTGTAAGTGTAGAAGAACCCATCCAGGCTATCTGTGGGTTAGAAACAATTTCCATTCCTAAATCTGTTCTTACGTAGAAGGTGCATGCCAATGAGAGCAGTTAGGTAGGGTTCCTTTGTAACCTTAAAACAAAAACCTGGCCTCATTATCAGTGAGTCATTTCTGACTCACAGAACAGGACAGAACTTTCTCTGTGGGTTTGTGCAGCTGTAGCTCTCTCGGGGAGTGGAAAGCCTCACCTTTCTCCCGTATCTAACATGTTTGTCTCAGTACGTAGTATACAGTGCACCTTTCTGTGCTTAAGAAAATATTTGAGAAACACTCGTAGGTACATCAAAACACTTTAAACATCGTAATACAATAATAATGACAGTAGTGTTTAGTAATGCTTTGATATGCATTGCAAAGCCTCAGTCATTTATTATTACAAACCGTTTTACGTACCTCGAATTTTTAATAGAACAGGCTTTACAGGAATTGATTCATTACTCCGGGTGTGCCTAAGCTGGATGATGGGAATGTGCAGCTGCTCAAATATCATTTATAAGTGAGAAACAACAATGACAACAACACAGGGAATATGTGCTGCCTGCTGTCTTTGCTTTTTCAAAGTAAGAGGGAGGGCCAGAAACGTCCAGAGACCTCAGCCTTCACTTGTGTTTCCAAAATGCTTTTTGAGAGTGGGGCAGGAGCAGGCCTGCTTTTCCATGAGGGGAGTCTCCCTGCTCACAGGGACCCTGTCATTTGTCATTGCTGGCAGGTTCTAAGGACATACACGTCGCAGTGGCATTTTTTTCTCGAGAGGAGAATTTTACCACGAGAGCTCCCGAACACATCACAAACAGAAACAATAATTTCATTAGCAGCCGAAAATTGTAATAATGCTGTTGAATATAAATTTTCCCTGCGACGGTAATTCTCCGGCACAAGGAAGAGGAGTAAAAAATGGCAGCAATATTATTGAGAATCAACTTTATTACCCAGAGTGAGACACAAGTGGGAGGATGGATGGGCCTGCAGTCGGGGGGACTGTTGTCCGCCCGTGATGTGGGCATGGTCGGCTGGGATGGATGCTTCCCTTGTCTCGGGTCCTCGCCTCTGTAGCGCGTCCCTGCTGTGGAGAAAACGGGACAGAGCTCCCCACACTCCACCCTCAGCAGTTGCATCAGATTCCTACCAGGCCTTCCATTGTCTTTGCCTGCATGCCATTGGGCCCACTTCCAAACCCAAGGTCCACCCTAGAAGCCTCCCTTGGAACCCATTGCCAAATGTGGTTTGTTCTACCTCTGAGTTATGTCTTAAAACAGTTCTTTTCCGCATTACATCATCATCATCATCATCATCATCATCATCATCATCATCATCATCATCACCACCATCACCATCTTCACCATCACCATCATCTCCTCAGCCATACCTAGGTCTAGTCCTTGCCTCTGAAATAGCGCCTACTGGTCTACTCATTCCCTAAACTGCGCCGACAATCAGTTTATCAACCAAGACCATGGCGAACTTTGCCATACCGAATGCAAATCGACCCCTCTCCAGCCCAACCCCTTCTCCCCACAGTCTCCTGTGGCTTTCCAAATTTATAGAACTTTTCATCACGTCTTGAGAAGCCCTGCGTGGCCACCAGTCTTATGATGGTCTGAGGTCACCCTACCTGGCCTTTCAGAATCTTAGGCACCACGCCCTCCAGAGGCCTCCTCTCAATTGGCTCAGGTCCACTGCTCATGTTCTCAGCTCTCGGACCCTTGCTCAGAGAAGGCCTCCCCGACCAGCCAGTGGCCTCCACAAACAGTCCTGGTGGTGCTGCGGGCAGGCTAGGTGATGAGATGCTGACCACAAAGTTGGCAGGTCAAGCACGCCTCCAAGGAAAAAAGGTGAGGTGGTCTGTCCCCATTGACAGTCTCAGAAACCCAAGGAGGGTCGCTGTGAGCGAGTTGGAAACCATTCAAGGGCTGTTTTGAGAGTCTAACTGCCTATCTGCACTGCACAGCTGCTGCCTCCAGGGGCGCTGTTCACACCGAGAGGACCAGCGGCCAGCCCAGATGCTGTGCATGGAAGACACGCTTCATCACTATCCTTCTGCGTTCACGCACATTTTCCTACTCTGAAATGACTTTGCATGTGTGTTTACTGTCTGTTGCCCAAATAAATAGCTTGAGAGAGAGAGAGAGAGAGAGAGAGAGAGAGAGAGAGAGAGAGAGAGAGAGAGAGCCTGCGACTCTCAGGTTGGGGGTTCCACAGGGGAGGATGCCGCCAGACGGGATCACGTGCTGGGGAAGAGAACTACCTATGTTGGAGTTCTTAAAGGAAACAAACAGCATGTCAGGCTGGCCTTGGAGAGCAAACCCTTGCTCTGGGGTCACAAAGCAATGCCAACGAATTCCCCACCTCTTCTTGCCGGTGAGGGGGCAACTTCCATTGGAGGCTTAGACCTGAGAAGAATATCTTCGCACAAAGTTTATTTTGATCGAATTAAAAAAAATATGTTGCGTAAACTGTGATTGATCATGATTACTGAGGGGTTTGTGCTCCTTCTGAGGGGTTTGTGTCTCCTTCCAGGCTCAGGACCATCAGCTCAGAGGATGCCCAGGTCAGTTGTCCTAAGGTATCCCACGGAGACAATGCTCTACTCTCCTGCTCTGATTAGTAGTCATGGGGGTCTTAAGGGCTCATGAGTGGCTGCCTAAAGAGCATCTACGGTCTCTCCCTGTTGGGGGAAATGTGGGATGAAAATAAAAGAGGTGTGGAATCAAATAGAATGGACCATGTGAACAGCTAACTCCATGACCTGGAGACCAGCACAACCAAATAGTGCTCAGCTCTGAAAGGGACCATGTTAGAATGTTCTAGATAGAGTGGGAGGAAAAGGTGGATCAACCTTCAAAACCTAGAGAGAGATCAGGCTTACCGGTGGACCCTGGGTGACCCTGCAGTCACCCTGCAGATTGAATAGCCAGCCTCCAAACAGACAGGGTTACCAACGGCGATGGAAACCCTGGCGGTGTGCGCGGTTACACAGTGGACTACACTCTGCAAAGTCAGCAGTTTAAAACCTCTGAGGGACAAAAAGGGGACTTTTTCCTCTCATAAGCAATTAGAGTCTTGGGAAACCACAGGGAGCAGTTCTACCCTGTTTCCTGGGATGGCAATGAGTTGAAATTGACCGGGTGGGAGTGAGTTTGATGTGGGTAATAGTGACACAAGTGAGGTCTGCACATCTTAGCATATTGAACGACTGAGACCAAAGAGGCAGCATTTACTCAAGGACAACGGTCAGAAAGGTTAGGATAGTAGGAGGAGTGGGCATGGAGCACACAGGGAGGAGATGGGATGGATGTGTGGTGTTACACCGCAGGGAGATTGCAATGAATAAGATGAAACAAAGCGGCCATGGACTCTTTATTGTAAAACCGATCGACTCTGTAAACGATCCCCCAATTCATAATGACAATCTATAAAAATAGACTTATAAAAGAATTTTCTTTTGCACCCAAGAGAAGTGCCTCCCTTTAGTGTAGAACCAGAGTGGTGCATTAGAAAGAAATCAGAGGCTTCATCAGAGTTCAATAGAAATGGCGATCACTTAGTAATGTCTGCTGAGCAACATGGTAGTGGAAAAGCTGTTACCTCATTTATCATCCAGCTCATTGGACAATCATAGTACCTGTCAGGCTTGTCAACTTCACATGGTTGTTTTTCTAACAGCCTTGTATCAGCTGAGGGTCCAGGAGGAAGCAAGGTCATAACAAAATACTGAAAAGAACCCGTCTTGGGAGTGTCATAGTTTCATGTTCAATTTTACCTCCGTCAACTTATTAGCTGTGTGGTTTGGGGAAGTGATTTATCTTACTTGTACCTCAGCATTCTTGTTAACAAAATGGAAATGAAAAAGAATCACCTCTTTATTGGCTTGTTGGGAGCACTAAAGGGGATGACCGATTCCCAACATACACCACACACCTATTTTGATCTCAGCCTGGGGATTTAGAGGGACAGACAAGGAACAAGAGCATTGTTTTCCCCTCGGGAGTCCATTGGGGGACGTAGATGTCAGTGGATATTGGTATGAATTGTAAACGTGAAAGAGGTGGTTGCCTTCCTCAGAAAGGTAGGAACCATTGATCAGAATGAGATCAGAGGAACAATAGGAAATCACTAGGTGCAGGAAGTGGAGTCCTAGTGCAACAATAGTTAAGTGGTTAGCTACTAACCGAAAGTCTGACAGTTGGAACTTACCAAGAGGCTTCATGGGAGAAAGACCTCGTCATTTACTGCCACAAAGACCACAGCTAGGGAATCTGATGGAGCAATTCTGCTTTGTCACATGGCCAGTCTGAATCGCAGATCAACTCCATGGCTCACCACTACCACCACCACAGGGGACGCTGGAAGAGCTTCTAAGCAGGAGAGGAGCTTTCACCAAGACCCAGTGTTGGGAAGGGCCTAGCCCACCTGATGTCCACACGGCAGTCTATTTACTTCATGTTATTCATTTGCCATTGTGGTGGTTTGATGATACTATATCAGTTTGAGTGCTTATGAATGTGTAAGGGTTGTATACAATCTCTCAATCAGGTCACAGCCTTATGTGAAGACCACACCTGGGCGTGTAGCTTTCTTATAATTGAGAAACCTGGGATACCTCTTTGCTTACCTGTTTGCTGGGTCTCTACTGCAGACCCAGAGAGATGCTGGTGTCCTGCTCTGTTTCCAGGGACCTTCAGTCCAGGGGACTCTGAACCCATGAGTCTGTGATCTTCCGCCTTCCTGGTTCACCTTTCTGTGTCACTGCCATGTGGCTACATTATTCTAAAGAGGGACTTGGGGACTAGCTTCAGACTTTGGAATTGAGTTGAGATGGCTGGGATGACTTCTTGATACATAATTACGTTTACATAGTTGAGTGCTGTGGCAGTCAAGTACTCTGGTGCCACTTTGATTAAGAGTGTATGGGTAGATTGTCAACCTGGAGATAGCCAATGCAACCTCTGTGTGAGCATGACTTTCTCTGAGAATTCTGGGAAGTCTCATGATATTTCCCCCATGGAGATGAGAGACCATCAACTGAGTACCTTAGAGATGCTCTACTAACAAGACAAGATGGCAGCATGGTGATAGACTCTGAATCCTGGACGAGCCAGAGGAGAAGTCACATGAGCTTGGTCTGATGGAACCAGACCTCTGGGGCCAGAGAAGCCATGTGGACACTCCTGCTATTGCTGAGATGCTTGAGAGACCATTGGGAGACCCCTTCCAGTGCTGAGTTGCTTCTACCACCACTGGATCCACAAGACTCTGCACCCACTGGCCTGTGATTGCAAGTGCTTCATGAGTCTGAAGAGTACTAATGTATTGGTATAGAACATATGGGCTAATATCAGACTTATGGACTTGGGCTGGACTGGTTGGGATGCTTTTTCAATGTTCCATTCCTCTTGCATATATACATATGCATGTTTATGAATTTGTTTCTGTAGTCTACCTGGGCTAACACGAGTGCCACTGAATTTGTTTCTCTAGACAATCTGACCTTCCACAACCATGATCAACCCCTCTGCTAGAGCCTGTCCAAGAGATGGAACATGGGACCTAGAAGCTTTATTCATCTGCCAATGGCACCTACAGGAAGGACAGTTCTGCTTTTAAAGGCAGAGTCATACTCTAGATGTGAGGTCATATTTTCTGAGAATGTTCTAGAAAGGGGAAGGAGAAGGCTAATGAAGCAAAGGTGATGGAAAAGAGGAAAAAGTCTTAAACCCAAACCCAAACCACTTGGTAGGTACAAAAAAACCTTAGGAATGGATGTTTCTGTGTCACCTGCCATATTTCTCTGAAAATAAGTATTCAGCAAGGAGTCTCCTGAACTGGAGAGCGCTGGTATAAGAACATTGCCCAACATGCTCACATTTCTGAATACAATAGATGGGCATCTCACCTGGACTGTGCCCATCCTCCTGCCCCACCTGCCCCATACCATGCACCCAGACGCAGGTTCCCCTAGCAGATTCATGAAGGGATCCAAAGCAGACCGAAGAAAAGGGAAATTGTTGTGCTCTGAAAGTATTGCTATAATCTGTGGAGACCTTGTCTAAAGGAATGGAAAGTAGGTTGATGCATTGTGTGGAGGGGGAACGTGAAGGGTTTGGATGGTGTGCTGTTGGCTGAGGTCATTCCCCTAAGACATTGGTTCTCAAACTTCCTAATGCCACGACCCTTTAATACAGTTCCTGTGGGTTGTGGTGACCCCCCCACCCATATAATTATTTTTGTTGCTACTTTGTTGCTATAATTTTGCTACTGCTATGAATCGGGCAACCTCTGTAAAAGAGTTGTTTGACCCCCAAAGGGGTTGCATCCCACAGATTGAGAACCACTGCCTTGGGAAGTCAGGGGAAGCTGGACTTTTGCAGCCTCAGCCTCCTACTCCCCCAAGCAGGGCGTGACCTCACAGTGAGCCTTCCAGCCCTTCCTTGTCTGAGGCACTATGCAGGGAAGGTCTTAGAGACCTGTGGGGCCACTGCTCTGGCCTGGAAACTTCCACAAAACTTCCAAAGACAACTCTTGTTCTTCGCCTTTTCTCCTTTGGACTAATGACCACCGAGGTGAGAAGCTCTTTGTTAAAGCCCTGGCTCCCTCCGCACACTGGGCCACCATAGTATACCCTAACCTACCTCTGACACTGTAGGGCCCCTGGAGGAATAGTTATACCACACCGAGTTAGCAATGAGCCCCACAGAGGGGCCCCGTCTATAGCTGGGGCATTGCCAGACTCTTCAAAATCCCCAATGAGGGGTTTTGTGCTCACCCACCCCCGCCCCCCAGGCATCTGTCATTCTCACCTCTCACTGGCCGACATACTTGCTTTCCTTTTGGGTGGGAGTGCCCTGCAATTCTAATCAGAGGGACTCCGATCCAGGGCAACTTGAGGCATCTTGAGGTGATTGGGTGCTGGGGCCATAGTGCCCTGCAGAGTGAGTCACAGGTTTCGCTCCCTCACCAGGGTCACCTGTGAGTGGGAAGCGGCGGTCATCATGGAGGCCATCCAGGCCAGGTGTCCTCTGATTAGTAAAGACTTTACGAGAACCAGGAGAGCATCATCGGGTCCTGGGGCTGAGGAGACGGAATAGCTTCTTGTTTCAGCAGTGAGAACCGGATTATCCAGAGAGCCAAGCTTGAGCTCAAGAACGGTTGGGACTTGATAGAGGCAGAGACGGCACCGAGGCCCAAGATCACCCTTCACACAGGCAGCCGAGAGAAATAACTTGGTAGGCCAAGCCCCTGGTGTGAAGAGGCAATATGCCTGGTTCCCACCGAGTCTCCAAGCTCCTTCTGCTAGTCCCGCCTGCAGGATCAACAAGGGGAGTGGGCTCAGGATGTAGAAGAGGCGGCAGTTCATCTTCTAGACAGGGGAGGCCTCATTGACAAACTCACCCTGTGCCCATGGACAGGAGCGCTTACGGACAGAACATCCATGTCTCCAGAGCAGTGGATGATGGTCGATGGCATTGGCTGCGGGAAGTGCAGGAAGCCATGGGTAGTATGCATGGTTCAGCAAGGGAACACTAGCCCCAAAGGCTGATGCTGCCCAACCACCTCGAGGTGCTTTGCAAGAAAAGTCTGGCAATCTGCTGCAACAAACAACGTGAACAGAGGCAACATTGATGGTCCCAGGGTTGGCCCTCTGACCCTAAGCAATAGATTGGTAACTTTTTGAAATCTCTTTAAATCATTTTATTGACTCTTACAGCTCTTAGCACAATCCATCCATCCATGTGTCAAGCGCATTTGTACATATGTTGCCATCCTCATTTTCCAAAACATTTTCTTTCTACTTGAGCCCTTACTATCAGTTCATCTCCACCCCCTTTCCCTGTCCCCCACCCTCATGAACCCTTGATAATTTATAGATTACTTTTTCATGTCATATACCAACTGTTGTCTCCCTTCACCCACTTTTCTGTTGTTCGTCCCCTGGGGAAGAGGGTTAGATATCTTTCATTGTGACCGGTTCCCTCTGTCTCCCCCCACCTTCCCCTTCCCCTCCTGGTATTGGTACTCCCATGATTGGTTCCCTGTGTTGCAAGCTCTTGTCTGTACCAGTGGGTTGGTGGCTTTTTAACCCACCCACAGAAGCGCCACAGAAGAAAGGCCTGCCCCTCCCTACTTCTGTACAGCTGAAAGAAAACCCCATGGAGCAGTTCTACTAGGTTACCCATGGAGCCGGGATCCACTTGATGGCCATAGGCATGCTGTTTTTTTTTTTCAGTTTGTTTTAAAAAAGACATGGGTTTTCTGGGTTGATGGAACTTGGAGTAGGCCAAGCAAAATCCCAGTGATCTATCTCATGACGTAAGCTACTGAAGAACTGACAGCCACCCTCCGGAGAAGTGCTCATCTCCCTTACTCCCCAGGCCAGCCTTAAGTCAGATCATATTTATGCATGGTATTAAAAAATTTAAATTGAGCCATCCGGTAGCAGCCTCCTGAGAGAGAAATAGAAATGTATAGGGACACTGCGAAGGAATGTTGCAATAGATTAAGACTATGGAGGCAATTAGTATTGAGAAAAAAGTCAATCTAGCAAGGTAAGAAACGGAAATGTTTATATAACGTGTTAAAAAAAAACCCATTAGCTATTACCCAGGTGGACATATCTCCATGTAATTATGGAGCCCGCTAACAAAAGCAAATTTTTCTTTCCCTGGTTCCATCTCTAAGGCATTCGAGCTGGCAAAAGTTCTTTTCACGGGGAAGTAATTTAAATAGATCCAGGACAAGTTAAGGGTCCCTTCAGTAAGATTTTTTTTTCTGGAGGTCTCCATGGGATTCCCTTGGGGGCAAGGAGAAGAGCTGTAGAGGGAGCTGGTACATCATGCCCCAAGCACTCTCCCTGTGTTCCTGAAAGAGGGTGAAAACTTTGGTTTGGGAACAGGGTCAAGGCTAGTGGCCTGTCCATTCTTTGCCATCAATTGCCATCAAGTTGATGGGGGGGCGGGGAGATTTATGGTGAACCCATGTTGTCACCATGCAATTACCCTTCCTGGGATGGTCCCGGACTGAGTTCTCAAGAGGAGGTGTCCAGGCCTTTCTTCTGAGACGTGTCTGGCTGGGCAGTGGGTAGATGCCAACCTCCAAGCTGTCAAGGAACAGCTGTTCAAGCTCACCGTGTGGTGTGCTGCACCTCCACCTGGGGACTCATGAATAGCACTTAGGGGTTGGCCCAAGTCTTTCCCAGGATGGCCTCCTTTGAGGCCCACCACCAGCTGGTGAGCTTAGAACCTTGCTATGATCCACAGGTGTAAATAAGGAGCTCATGGAACTAGTAGGACACACCCCTGTAAAGTGGTGGGTAAGGGGTGACTTGATCCTGACCTTATTGATAGGGAAGTAAGAGGTCAGGGCTCAAGGCTCTACCTTGTATGCATGCAGACAGATGGTGAATTCAGTGGTTTTTCAGCTTTTTCTTGGGTCCGCTCAGCACCACTATAAAGCTAACACTTCTGGTTTGGGTCACGTCAGCAGCGCTTCTTGCAGCCTCTTAACTTTGCCCTTGTGAGCCAACTCTGAACTCCCTCGGACAATCCATGCAACATGAACTATTCTTGGCGTTGGCAGATAATGCCCATTATTGGGGGGGGTCTTTCCTTTTACCTGCATGCACCCACATTAGCCCATATGTCCCCCTCTTCTTTCTAAGGTTCACCCCTTAACCTACATACTGAACCCCACAACGTCTCTGACCTGCTCCACTCCTGATTCCATTCATGTGCCTTCTTCATCCCTGCCTGTTCATGACCTCAGATTGCTTTCAGCCCTTTCCCCCCAAATTAACCTTCTCTTGACACTTCCTCTGTTCCCTTGCCACTGGTTGCCCTCATGCCTATTTTCTTTGAAGACATAATTATTTAGCTTTTATCCAAAACACTCCATTGTAATGACCCTTCCATAATGTTATCATCGGCCTAATGTTCAAACCTAATGACCTACTTTCAGTCTTCTTTCTTGATTCTTTTAAGCAGTTGCGTATGTTCACGAATCCATGTTTTGGAATGCTTTCCTTCTCTGTTTTATATTTATCCATTCATTGATTTATGGAATATTTATTGTGACCTTCCATGTATCAGCAAACATTGGCAGTAGAACTCTTGTGTTGTATGCAGTGGGCCTGGGTTTGAGATCTCTTTTACACAGTCACCATATGCCCTTACTTGAGGCTTATGTATTGTTATGAGAATGAACAAGTGTCAGTGGAGCTTCAGATTAAGATGGACTAGGAAGAAAGCCTTAGCGGTTTACTTTGTTAAGTCAGACAACGGGGACCTATAGATTACAAAGGTTCTTTCTGCAACTGATCATGGAATTGAACTGGGCAGGGTTTTATTCCATCATCATGTTTGGAGTGGGATGGCAGTGAGTTGTGGGCCAACTTGAAGGCAGTGAAAGACAACTTGGTTCTAGAGGTACTGAGACCAAGCCCAACTCACTGCCACTGCTCCAAGCCTGACTCATAGTGTCTATTGCATAGGGTAGAACTACCCCTGTGAGTTTCTGAGACTGTTAACTTTTTACTAGAGCAGAGCACCTCATTTCTCTCTCACACAGAAGCTGTTGGTTTCAAACTGTTGACCTTGCACCTAGCAGTCCAATGTGTGACCACTATGCCACCAGGGCTCCCTAAGTAAATATGTAAAGAAGTAGACAGTATCGCCTTGATGAAAGGTAAGCCCCTGAATCACCTTCATTCATCATCCTCTGCTCCATCTCCCAGCTCCTCTCTTTCATCTCTGAGAGACTCCCGGATTCTTCTGTCTGCTGTTCCTAGAACAACTTGTCTGTTCTGACCTCGCTGCTGTTCCTACAGTCAGATCTCACTGAACCCAAGGCTCTTATGATCATATCTATGCTTATTAGGTCCACATCTGTGCTTTCATCTCAGCCTTCTCTGGCAAGCTTGACATTCTCATGTCCAAGTCTACTGCACATTTCCATCAGATGTCCTACAGTCACTTCACATCTGCCAAATCCAGCTTGATCACCTTCTCTCAGGCCAACCCACTCTGTTTTCTGTGCTCTCTGACTCAGTAAACATGACTACTACTCCCTCAAACTTCCAGAAATGTAGATGCATTCCAACAGTCTCCCAAATGTAGACACATTTTCCTCACCTACCCACCCTCCTAAAGGAGCCCTGTTGGCATAGTAGTTACATATTGAGCCGCTAGCTGCGAGCTCAGCAGTTTGAAACCACCAGCCTCTGTGTGAGAGGAAGATGAGGCATTCTCCTGGTTGAAAAGACTCACAGCCTTGGAAACACACAGGGACAGTTCCCCACCCTGTCCTATCGCGTCCCTCTGAGTCCACATTGACTTGATGGCAATGAGTTTAAGCAGTAGTACCAGTATGGAGACTTCAGTGGTGGTTTGATTTAATGCTCGGCTACTAACATAAAGATCAGTGGTTCGATTCCACTTGCAGGAGATGGATATCATAGTCTGCTTACAGGCTGATAGCTTTGAAAACCCCAGGGGACAGATCTACTCTGCCCTGCGTGTGTGTGTGTGTGTGTGTGATATAAACAGTGTACTAGTTTTATGTCAGCCACTCTGCTCGTGTTTGAGTTCTGTGACTACTACTGTGTATTTACCAGCCTCAGCCCAGTGCTACAGATGCCACAAGTGTGGACAGTGCCACTGAAGAGAAGGACATTTGCACTGAAATTTCATGTGCACTTTGCAGTGTGCCAGTGGCAATATGACTCTCGTCTCTGACCTTGTGTTGGATTTCACATCACTCACAGAGGTCAATGACTTGTGGCATTTGGTCCAATGTCAATTGTGCAGTATTCTCATAAAGCCCAAGCTTAACCTCAGCCTGAGGCTTTTAAAATAAGTTATTTGTACAGCTAATGATAAGCTCTCATATCTTCTCCCAGCCCTGAATGGATGTGGCTTACAGTCACCAGAGGAAAGAGAGGGATGTTAGTCCAAAGGGACAGTTATTCTACTTCCTGTTATGTTCTTCTTCACTTTTTAGAATTATCATTATTAGGTCTATTTGGAGAGTAGGACTATTCGGAGAAGAGAAAGCTGATAAGCAAACTGGAAACAACCCAAGCTCTCCAAATATATTGGTGAGTTTTCCCCTAACTATAGGACACAAATCTGTGGTCAAGCAGTGGAGACCTTGCATTTATTTTAGAATCTGGTCAGCAGCCCTCTAGTAGCAAGGCCAGACAACTGTCAAGGTCATCCTTTCCTGGGAAAGGCCCTTGGGGTTCAGAGTCCCACACGGATCTGGCTTCATCTTTACGACTCGGTGTCTTTGGTGATCTTTGACAAATTCTTTAAATTTAGTACCCTCCATCTATAGAGTGAGGGCAGAATACTTCCATCTTGGATTGTTTGGAAGTTCGGATCTGTTCAATGGCTTCTAGAATGGAGAAGTACTCTCTGAATGTGTCACGTTGGAAGCCAAGAGGGAGAGCAGGGAGTATAACAAGAGAAAGGGATAGGCTCTCTTCATTTTGCCAGGGACCTCCAAGGGCTTTCCGACTCGACTCCAGGAGACATGAGAAGGATGCAGCAGGGAGACAAATGCAAATGGAAAGAAATCTACACCTCGTTCTTCAACTTAGCTGTGTTGACATTTTGGACTGGGTAATTTCTGGTTGTAGGTTGTATCAGAAGAAACCAGCTTCTGAGACATACATCACCGGTTCAATAGGTGCAGTTGTCCAGCAATAATTATTATTTATTATAATAAAGATATAGAAAGCACGAGAGAGAGAAATAATAAGAGTCAGAGACATATCACATCAGGGTAGCATGCTCACCTCCTCCCCGCTTGGTGGTGAACTTTAATTTTCCCCGTTTAAATAATCTTATGGGGGACACATGAGCTCTGTCGTCACTGGCCAGGACGTGTCACAATTGGGGACTGTCTTAAGGGCTATATGGTGACAAGGGGAGTAGTTTTAGGAATAGGTACTTATGTGACTGAGGGGAGAAGGATGATAAGACCTCTCCCTCTTGGAGGTGGATAAGCAGGTCTCTCTGGTTAGGAGCCATTGACTGTGGCTCTTGAACCCTGCCTATAGGCTCCAAGGGAAGGGAACCATGAACTAAACAGCAGGGCAGTCAGCTTTATTGGCAGTCATACAAAGGCCTCAGAAAACTGGGAGCTTCAGGTAGAATAGCTAACTAAACTTTCACACTACATGCTGGTACATAGGTTGCTTAATATTTTTAGAGTAGATAATTGTGGAAAAGCCCTGTCTTCATCCCACAGGTTGCTGCCATAGGCATGTTTCAATGTACCTCTGCCATGTACGATTAGAAAAAAAACTATATCCCCAGATGTTGCTACATGTCTCCTGAGGGTTCAGATTTACTCCCACTTGAGAACCACTGTTCTCGGCAGGCATTCTCAGTGGCATATTATGGTTCTGAGGCAGATGCATGGCATTGGGGCAGACTCCAGAACTCTTGGCCTGGAAAAACTCTACGTGATTGGACAGAAGGTTTCTCCTGTAAATGAAGTGAGGTTATTTTCCCAAGACATGAAGAAAGAAGAGAAAGCTGGTAAGAAAACTAGAAACAAACCAAGCCCTCCAAGTATATTGGTGAACTTTTGCCTAACTATAGGGCACAAATTTGTGGTCAAGCGGTGGAGATCTTGCTTCAGCTGGAGCCAAAAGAGAACCTCGGGCAGGGAAGAGGAGGGAGAGTTGGTGTTAGTAATATCTGCTTTTGTATTTGGAGCAATCACACAACATAAAAACAACAACAAAATAATTGCTGTGTTAACTTCTGAAAGTTGCTGTAACCAAGTGCCAAAGAGGGTGGCTTTAAAATGAAGAAAAAGGTGGAAAAGCCAATACTAGGGGGTTAAGGGAAAAGGTGGATGATTGGAGAACGATAATAGAAGTGGACATGTGAGGGTGCTTGACACAGTATGTTTATTATTTATGTATTGTGAAAAATAATATGAGCCCCCAATAAAAAGATTTTTAAAAAAGTGAAGAAAAAGTACTAGGGGACATTCCTCCCACCACCCTCCTCCCCCAAATGAATTTTTTCCAAAGCGATGTATTTAAAGTTTTCCCCCAACCTGATTACACTTTATATATTTGTTAAATCTACGATACTGTTCTTAAAAACATTTTTAAGCTCATCTTTTTGGACTGTTGACCGCATCAACCTTGGTGGTTTTTTTTTAATCTCTTCTAAGTCATCGACTCACTGTCCTTTCAGGTCCCTCTTCACTCAAGGAAACAAAAAGAAGTTGCATGAACAAGGCTAGGTGAGTCAGGTGCATGAGCAAAAGAGGCATGCTGTTTTGCTGGAGACTGATGCACTGAGATGGCTGCGTGAGCCAGGTGCGCTGCTATGATGACAGAACCAGTGCCCCATGTGCCACAAATCAGATCTTTTTTTTTGTGTGTGTGCACACTGGTACACAACCTTTTCAGAACCTCTAAATAGAAAGCTTGATTAACAGTGTGACTTCATGGAACGAACTCCAAAGACACTGTCCCCCTCACGTCAAAATATCAAATGAACGTCATCTTAATCATCGATTTCACTTGACGAGCTTTCTGAGGTGAGGTGATGATGGTGCCTTCCACTGGCTTAATTGATGTTTGCTTTCGGAGCCGTAAGAATGGCACCATCGTCTCATCACTACTAATGACCTCGGGGAAACTTTCTGGGTTGCTCCAAAGCTGTTCTTTCAAAGCATGGCATGATTCAATGCTCTTTTTTCGGTCAGCCAGAACTCAAGGCACAGATTTCACAGCAACCCTTTTCTTCTTCAAATCTTCCATTAAAATTCACTGAATGGAGCTCCAAGGTAGTTCAGATAACTCCCCCTTATCCACCATGGTCCATTGTTCATCTTTGAGCACAAGTGCATGAGTTTTGTCAGCATTTTAATCTGTTTAGGAAGTTGAGGGACATCTGGAATGATGTCATCAATCGACATTTCGCCTTTTTTTGAATTAAGAAAAACACTCATACACTTGAGTTTTTCCCGTAGCACTGTTCTTGTTACCTGTGTTCGACATCACAAGAGTTTTTGCAGTATTTTTCCAGAGCAGGAAACAATTTCACAGCCACGAACTGTTCTTTTAATTTGACCATCACACACACACACACACACACACACAAAACCAAGGCTCAAGTGAAACAGCTTTTATGACAATATTCACTGTGACCAGAGAGAACATTGGAGATGCCACTGGATGCACTAACTCAGAGAAAGTTGCTGGATGCTCGCCTTGCAGAAAGGTCCATACTCTCACCAAAGACCCTACTGGAAGATCCTTCTTGTCTCTCTCTTGTAACCACAGAATCATTCAATCTCTGCCTTCCTCATTGCATGATAGTCTTTCTTCCAAGAATGTCTGTATTTATCTCTTATTTTCTAAGCAGATTAGACTAGGGCCCCCCCACTCTAGTATGAATTCTGTTAGCTGTTAACTATTAGCAACTTCTAAGACCCTATTTCCAAACAAAGTCACATCTACAGACACAAGGGTAGGAATAATGTTGTAATGCCCTTGTGACAAATTCATGTGATTTTTTTCTGCCTCCTGGATCCTGGGAAGGGGTGAAGGGTGGGAATTTCAGCCTGGGTATTTTAGAGGGCACCATCTACATTACCTGCCTTATCTGGCATGATTCCATCTGTTCTCCAGGAAAATACAAGTATCTGGCAGTGTTTTCCCAAGAAATGAGCAGGGGGAGTCTTGGGAGAGCAAGTCTACCTTGATGAAGTGTTGGGACTCTTCTCAAGTTTTGGACTGGAGCGACCAAGATGACTTCAGCTTGAACATTGCTCAAAGACTTCGCAGCCTTTTGTCACTTTGGCCAGAAACTCCATTTGCAAAAGATGACTTCCCATTTTTGTTTTAAATCATCAAGCAGAAAAATGACAAAGAGGACACTAGATGCAACATTTCCTGTATAATTGAATACTTAAAAAAAAAAGTGCAACACCCCACCCCCACTCGCCCCTTCCCAGGATCAGGAGGCAGAAAAATTCGCATGAATTTGTGATGAGGGCATTAGAACATTATGGAAAAATCTCTGGTGGGAACCCAGATCTGCCAAACAGAATGTTAAGCCTCAGTGCTGTGGTTTTGCTTCCCTCCCATCAGGGCGCCTGATACACACTAGCCTCCCTGCTTCAGCCTGCAGAATGGGAGCACTGATTTGTCCCTGATCCAAGAGGCAGTACATACATCAGCCAGGATCCTGACAGTTTTCCTGACAGCTGGAGCTCAAAAAAGGTCAGCGTGTTTTCCCTGAGCCTGGTGCTGTAAAAACATTCACCTGCATTCTGGGAACCTGGTTGTTTTTCAATTTTTATTTTAAAATGTATGCTTTCAATTTCATTGCCCTGGGTATTTATCTTTTCAGCATTGCACTATTACCCTAAGGTACCACTTGTCACATCATTATAAGATCCCTGGTGGGGTAACACTGGAGAAGGAAGACATGCATGCAGACCAGCCGGCTTTGGGCCAGTTTGCTTATGTCTCAACTGCACATCTGCAATGAGTCGTAGGCCATACTTAAGCTGTAATGTATGGTTTTAAGGCCACTGCCGGTTATTATCTGACCGGTAATGACCACCGAACTATACATTATTGGGATTAGGCACCATTTTTGGTACTATTTTCAGTTTTCCTATTTTTTTTAAGTTGAGTGACTGCCGACACCCACAGACTCCCACAGCGTTGGATTACAGTAACTGGAGTGGCTGGTCATGGCCCTGTCTTCTTGCTGGGGAGAAGCTTGTAGCAGACCTCTGATTTAGTTCTTGGGCTGCCAGTGAGGTTGAAGGTGATGTGATTGTCACTCCTTTTGATCTTAAAGGGTGTTTGGGCCTTTCCAACTGGGAGCAATTGAGTTTTCTTCTCCTTGAAATTAGGGGTGAGGTTCAGAGGGGGAGTTGGGCTTTTAAAAAATTTTCTTCTCTTTGCTCCCAGAGTGAGCACAGTCCAGACCAGTCATCTTGACATAATCAAGTGCTAGAGACAGCATATTTATCTATCAGCAGAAAGGAGACTTGGGGGTAGGGTGAGTGGAGAGTGGGGTCCAGTCAAAAGCTAACTGCTTATAAGCACTTGTTCCCTGTTGCTGGGATTTTCAATGGCCTTTATGAGGGCTGGTGTTACTTGCCAAGCTCAGAAACCAGTAGAGCGGCTGTAGTTTGTAATTCCTCAGAGTTTTACTTTTCAGATACCTCTAAGCCTTCTGGCTTTTGAAATATTCTCTGTTAAGTACAAAATGTGAAATCTGGTTCCTTCCTTCCTTCGTTCCTTGGTTCCTTCCTTCCATCCTGTGTGTAATCACTCATTACCTCCTGCTTAGCCCCAGTCAATGTGCATCTTTTTTGGTGATCCAAATGACTACTTTGAATATAATACAGAGAGAGGAAATTAGAAATGGGGGCTCCATGATCAATTGATCCTAGATGTGAATCCTCCCCCTGAACATGTCCACAAGTTGGGAAAGACTTTATTCAGATGGATGATTGACTTGAAAGGTTCTAGGAACAAGCCTTCCTTTTGACAGCTTCTGGCCTCAGTATATTTGCCAGGCTGGTGGACAATCCATACCCCTCCATTTATGTACGTGGGCACACCCTTGTAGCAATTTTGTCTGTATCTTTTGCTTTGCCTTGCCATGTGGCCTAACACCAGAGTCACTTACCATTTTTAATGAGAGATTGTGTGTCAGCCTAAGAAACAACAAACCTTACATTCATTATTACTCTTGTCAACATGTGAGGCAGGGTCCCGGCCATATATCCTTGTCTTCTTATGTAACTGTCTAAGGGTGGATGAATCAGATTGTGGCAGTAAATTAAAAATAATAATAATGATCCACGCTTAAGGAGCCATTGTATAAATCTCGGGTTGTGCAGAAATCCTTTGGGAGGTGATGGGGCTGCCCAGGGACTTTGTTAGGATGTCAGGGGCCAACCTGAGTGACTGTGTGTCATTGTGGTCCAGTTAGTGAGTGATAATTATGGTCTGGGATATGGTAAGGGGTTCCAAGTGATTTGTCTTCCTGGTCGTCTTCCCCTGCATAAGGGAAAGTGGGGGTGGGGTGGACAGAATGTGATTCTCCGTGTGATTCTTAGCTCAAGGAGAGGGGCATGGAGGGTTAGGATGGGGGTGGGGGGTGATTGGATCATCTCTTTCATCATCTTGCATCCATAATCCCAAGGAGGCTTACATCTGGGTGTTACTTGTAATCCTAGGCGCCCCAACTCCAAACCCATTGCTTCGAACCCTTTCCAGCTTGTCTTGATCTGGTAGGACAGAGCAGAGGTGACCTGCAGAGTCTCCAAGGTTCAAAATCAGGGCTAGAGAACTTCCAGTCTCCCCCAGGCCAAACTCACTGCCCTGGAGTGATGTCACCTCATGGTGACTCCAGCAGGCCAGCTCAGTCCTCAGCACCAGCTCTCATCACAAGCCTTCTCTTCCTACGCTGGTGTGGCTGGTGGGTTCGAACCACCCACTTTGGGGTTGGCAGCTGAGGCCGCGAACTACTGCGCCACTGGGGCCTCCCAAGAAGATGCCTAATCAGGGACGTTTTGAATCTAGATTACTTACTTGCGCTCAGGAAATTAATCAGCTGAGGTCATCCATTAGCTGGCTTGTTTATTAAGTGGGCCCCCTGTAGCTGCCGCGCGTTGCCGGCTGGCGCTGCCCTCCGCGGCGCGTTCTTTTGGATGTTCCCAGCAGGTGTCAGCGGCACAGCGCCTCGCGTGCTTATCGATCCAGATTCAAACAGTTCATTAATCTAAGCACACATTATATAGATTTTCCAATGTAATTTTGAAAGGGTTGAAAAACTATATTGAATGATGAGAGATGATACTCAAATGACGCTTTTTATAGCTCCCCCCGCTTTGGGGTTGTGGCAAGCAGACTGGCGTGTATGCTGGAACACACTGGCGACTGAGCTGCGTCTCCACCTGACCCACAGTCCTGCCCGCTCCCCTCCCTCCCTCCGCCAGCACAGTCGGGTTGCTTGGAAAGATGGCCCAGCCTGGTTATTTCATTTGTTTTTTAATTCCCTGTTTGGTATGATCACAGATTGCGCCCCCGCCCTGTCCCCAAATCATACCTACCAACTAACCCACCAGCAGACAAATGAGATGAGCTCCAGAAGTGTGAGAGCAAAAACACAGCTAGGACAGTACTGTAAGAAAGCAATACCACAAAAGATCAGCTGGTTCCCGAGGAGGTCTTAGTCTTTCACGGGTAAATTTCTCCCTGTTGCTTCTGTTCTTGAGGCCTTTGGGTGTACAGAGTGACTCCATGAAATCTGAAAAGGGGCAGGGAAAGGGGGAGCACAGTCACCACATGCATTTCAACCCCCACCACCACTGCGTCCTTCCCTGGAATGGTCCCTTTCAGCAGGCGTCACTGGTAGGCAAAGTTGGAAAATGTCTGATGGTCCCTTTACTTTTTTTGGGGGGGGGGGGGAATCACTGCCCTCTGGTGGGAGTAGGAGGCTCAGCCTTGCTCCTGAGAGCTGCTGCTGGATTTGAACCTAATGGGCTGCAGTCCCCCACACTACGCCACTGGGGCTCAGTCCTAGTCCTTTTACTTGTTATGCCAATTGCCAGTTCCTTTCATTTGGGAGGGAGCGAGGTGGGTTCCATTATAGCCTCTGTTAAAACGGAGCCTGGGAGAGGTAACCAATGAGCTTCTGCACACTGATGTGCAGATGACGGATAGAAGCTCATTGCTAAGATCAAGAAAAGCAGCCGCAGCACCAGGAGGCCTTTAAGAATTTTACCAAAAGAAAGGGAAAGGCTAGTGATCTTTGAATCCCACACCCTGACAGAGATGACTCATCCTTCATAATGCATCCACGATGCTGGATCACAACTAGAACTCTTTCTGATTCCTTGACAAAATATGGACTGTGTTTGCTTCAGTCTGTTAGTTTGTTAGGAACAGCGGGTCACGGTTTCCTTGGGTCTCATTTCAACCCCATCTCCAAGCACAGATACATCAAGTTCTCATATGTGCTAAGTGCTGGGGTTACTCACCTCCAGCCTTCACTTGGACTTGACCCGATGGCCAACGTGTCATTGTAGATTATGGCAAATCTGCAAACTTACAAATGGGCCCGTGCCAGCATGGGAGGGTTTGCTGAGGAGGTCACACTGAGGTGGGGGTTCAGAGTCACGTGAGCACGTGGACTTGCCCCCAACGGGGCCTGGCAGCCCCTTGACTTTCAGACTTGACACGGCTTGTTCAATACCCATACAATACAGCGGAGGTTGCATTTTCGGTTTGTTTTAAAAAAAAAAACAAGGTACCTGTGTCTTCGCAACTTTGTGAATTGGCTTAGGATGCCATAGAATTGCCGACCTGTTGGATTAGGATGCTATCCTGCTTAAGGCTGCTTAACTAGCGGGGGACAAGAATGCTTGCGCAGACATTTGCCACTGATTAAAGCGTTATTTCCAGCGCCCAACCATTGTTTCCGAAGTAATTTGTGCATGATTAGAGAAGGTATGGCGTTATCTATTTATGCTAACTTTAACATATTTCCCGACGAATGCATTAAGTGGTTGGGTTATTAAGAAGCATTTGCCTTATATGGAGGCAGTTGCTACAAGGCCTTTCTCTCTCGCCCCTCCCACCCCCGCCGCCACCCCTCTTCTCTCTTTCCTTTTCTTGCTCCACGCCATGCAGAGAAAGCAATAAAAAGCCTCGGTGGGGTCGGCGACTTTCTTTTGCCCCTCCCTGGTTCAGGTGGAGGTGGTCTGAGTTAATAAGGGCAGGCTCACAGGAAGACGCAGATTTTCTACCGAATCTTAAAGCGTGAAGGCTGAAGGATGGAGAGCTTACTCGGATCCAGGCATGGGAAGGAGGTTAATAAAAAGAACCTGAGCTAGGAGACATGAAGTGCCTGCCAGCTTTAGACTTTATTGCGCTCCATATCCACGCTCTTCCAAAGTTTCTCTGCCTGGGAAGGTGGTGGGGACTGGGGTAGGGCGTGGGGGCCGAGGAACTCGGAAGTCAATGGTTGACCTTTGGGGGTGGGGTGGGGCGTGAGTCAAATTTTACAGCGTCAAGACGGTGTTAGTCACAGGATCTCTTTTACAGCACCAAACTAGCCGTCGAGAATGTCCATGATGGCAGGGCCTCAGTTAAACTTTATTTGCAAAAACAGACAGCAGGCAGAATTTGTCCTCAGGCCATGGTTTCAGCTTACTCCTGCTTTGGGTTCTTATTTCCTGAATTTCAACCCTTTCGGTACCACTGTCAAGATATGGTTTAAGCGGAGTAGCATCTGTGCTATTATCCACTTAAATACAGAAACCCTGGTGATGGGTGATGACACTTTGGGCTACTAAACATTAGGTCAGCAAGGAAGATGCGGTTTTCTACTCCCTTAAAGAGTTATAGTCTGGGAAACACAAAGGGACAGTTCTACCCCATCCTGTAGGGGTACAGTGAGTTGAAATCCAACTCAAGAGCAGTGAGTTCAGTTTTGGGTTCGGTTCTCCCTTAATGTCAGTTTACCCTTATAAAAATGAAGACACATTATTTGTTTATTTATTAAAATGGAGAGACTATCATATAGGTCAATAAGAGATTATCCAAAAATTATAAAGAAAGCCCCACAGTAAGAAGACAATCAAATTGTCTTATGCCCTAAGGATGGGGATACCAGGGCTTATGAAACCCTAGCAAAGACTGTCACCTAAAACACACTGCCTTAGAATGAGTTTTTCTCAGATTTGAGAGCTCTTCCAAGGTAAGGGGCCATCAGTTCATCCTGGAGGCAGGGCCGTGGAGCATTCAGGAGTTGAGACTGTTGCTTAGAAGTCATTCGGTGATATTCCAAGCAGGCTACTGGATTCAGGTTCTCTGATCAAGTCCAGAATGCCCATTCATTGTGAGTCGCAGCTATACAACACTGACTTTGTTGGTTAGCTTAATTCGGCCCCATGAAACACTAGGGCTCTGCCCAGGCTTACAAAAGTGTCTGCTTGTATCTGAAATTCCAAGTTTGGCTGGGTGGCCTGTATTTTCATTCCCTGAAATCTGGACCAACAACAAGGATCTGCCCAGTGCTGGGAGGTGGTGGGAGTCACTGATGAGCCTGGAACTGGGGGGTGAGGAACTATTAACTTAGTTCACTTACAAGTTTGTCCACAGGAGGCGGGGACAAGCCAGTGTGTGGGTTTGACTGGGTAGCTTGGATCAGAAATTGAGGCAGAATTGATCTTCTGGGGTCGTGACTTGGAGTCTCACTTGGGAGCTTTGGTCTAACCCATTTCTGCACCACGGGCCCCTTCGAAGGTTACAAGGAAGGGCGTGTGTGAGGACAGAGAGCAATCTTCCAAAGCAGCGGGCCGTTAGCCTATTTATGTAGCTCCAGTGTGCCTTCAATGCTCTGGAAAAATAATCAAAGGAGAATTTAGAACTGTTCTCGGATTGTCAGTTTTTCATCTAAAAATGTTAATGTACATTAAACTTTTAATTAAAAAAAGCATATCCCATCACAACTATTTTTAATATGGAATATTTAGCAGCCGCACACATTCTGTTCTGAGCTCCGCCAGGCTATTAAGCAGAATCGTTTGGTTTTAAAAATGAACGGAATTAGGCTGTGCACCCCCAGGTTAAGTTGCAAACAAATGGTATTATTTAAGCCGTCATCTTCACTGTGTGCACACGCGTTTCTAGGGGCCCTGTGCAGGAGAAAGTTTCGGCTGAAGACGTGGGGAATGCCAGGTGCTCAGAGCTTCGGAGGGAAGGAGAAAAGTGGCATCTCAAAGAAAGGTCTTGCAAGACTGGTTTCCTGCCCATTTTTATGCTTTAAAGTGATTTTTTTTATCCAGAGAATTGCAAGAATGGAAGACTTTAAAGGGCATCTGTGCGCTGGAGTCAGACTAAATATTTGTATGCATTTGCGAATTTGTGTGAGGATGGATGTGGACATGAAAACCTAATATTGGCAGAAATGTCCTTTTCGCTGTTGTCCCTTCCAAGTGATCCAGAAGTCATCATCATCAGGAAATGGTTTGATGACAATAAAACCCTGTGATTCCTAATTCTGGCTGAGAAGGGCACCAGCCTCTCCTGCTTCTCTTTGGAGAGCACGGCCTGATCCTAAAGTTGGCGCTTCTCTGATGGACGGGAATGTGTGCATGCCTAGCTTACCTGGCCACAAGGTGGCACTGTAGCCACGAGGAAGTGTGGTCACAGTTACATAGTTTGGCGGTGGCATTAAGGAAGTTTCCAAGGCTGAAGTTGAGAGAGAGGGTAGTCTTTGGATCACTGACTTCCCTGGGTTAGAGAGTTCTTTGGATTTAGAACTTTGGTTATCAGGAGTGCTCCTGAAAGGGGAGTGGGAATTATTTGGTTTGGATGGGATGTTTCCATTGCTTGCCTACACACGTGCGCGCATACACACACACACACACACACACACACACACACACACGTTGAATATCTTCTAAAGACTGGCATTGGCTGAGGAGTGAGGAGGGCAGGAGAATGTTCAATGTTCCCTGGTCGCCAAACAGGCTGGTCTACCCCAATGGAGCAGCAACTGAGCTGGTTCTGGGCTGTGTCCTCTGCAGAGAGGGAACACCCATCTCGTTGGTGTTCATCTCTGTGAGTTGGCCATGGAAAGTGTCCAAGTGAAGATGACCAGGCTCCTGGGAGATGGGGCGTCCTGTAGCCTCTCTCTACATGTCATCCTCTCTTCCAACCCTTCTCTCTCATTCTCTCCTCGACCATTCACAAAAAGACTATCATTGCCCACAGGAAAGTGTTTTGGTCTTTCCTTTTCAAACAGAAGGCCTTGAAAACTAGACAGACCAGGTATTCACTGCCCTGAAGAAGAAAGACAAACCAATGGAGAACCTCCTATGAAGGGTGGAAACTGACCCAGAGTCATGATTTCTGACTACCAGGAGGAAAAGGATCAGCAAGCATCGCTCCTGTGTAGTGAACGAGGGTGTAGGGATGGAAATGGAAGGGTGTTACAGGCAGTGAAATTTCGTATAATCTAACTGGAAATAAAAGAATGCACGAGGCTGCCTGGGTCATCAAAAAAAAAATGATAGGATTGTAATGGAAATGGAAAAAAGCTGTGTTTATCAATGTCCTGCAGTCTACTCTGTGTCTACACACAACTGCTAATGGAACGATTTGTGGTTCAGACCCACCCCAGTAGTACCGTGAGAGTAAGTCCCGGTGGTCTACTTCTGCAAAGATGGCTGTTTGTGATCATCCTGTCAATTGCAGCTCATGGGTTAGAGTAGGGCTGTGCTTCAGAAGGGCTCAAAGACTGTGACTTTTCAGAAGCAGAGCTCCATGCCTTGTCTCACAGTGGACTCGAACCACCAACCTTTTGACACGTAGTGCAGTGCTTAACTGTTTGCTGCTCCCAGGGACTCTCTATAAAGATGATAGCCATGAATCCTCCTTCTATTCTGTTGCATGCAGGGCATCAACTCAACAGCAATGAGTCGTTAGTGTGAACGATGGGCTAGATGCTGTGCTAGGCAACCCTGCATCTTCATTATTCCTTAGAGGTCAATGATGCAGATATCATCACCTTCATTTCACAGATAAAGCAGCCCTGGTGGTGTACAGGGATGCACGGTCAGTTGGTTTCAAGCTGCAGAGCAAAGTCGAGGCTTTCTGCTCCTGAAAGATTGACAGTCTCAGAATCCCTGAGGCAGTTCTATGCTGGCCTACAGGGTCACTTGAGTGAAAATGGACTCAATGGCAATGATAAAGCAATGATACTATACAGAGAAGAAGTCCTTGGCTTGCTTATTATGCGACTTAGTGAATGAGGTCTGCTAGGCTCCCACCTTTACGGTCTGTTATTCAGAAGTTAACTTGATAATGGAACAGAAAGACAGACTGTCTGCCTCACTTCTCATTACCTCCCTGGCACTTGGCACTGTTCCTGGCTCACAGTAGGTCTTCAATACACACTTATACAACAAATAGACAGACACCAGAGAGCTGACAGGATTTCAAAGAAGTTTAATAAGAAGTTGGGAGCCATGGTGGCCCAGTGGCTACAATGATCACCTGATAGCTGAAAGGTTGCCAGTTCAAACCCACCTGCCACTCGGAAGGGGTCAGATGAGGTGGTCCACTCCTGTAGAGGCTGCAGCCAGATCCTACAGAGGAGCTTCACTAGGTCCCCCAGGGTGCCAGTGAGTGAGAATCAACTGGACCGATGACCATGAGTCTAGTTCTTTAGTGAAAAAAAGAACTATTTCTTAATGTACAGAATACAACCATAACTTTATATTTGGGTAGTTTATTGTAGTTTGAAAAGGTTGAAACATGCTTAATTTCATTCAACCAACTTTTGACTCCTAATTCTGAAATGTGAGGGGGGGGGCACATTATTGGATTTTGTTAAATGAGGAAGCTGTAATTTGGGGGCGAAGGAACCTTTCAAGGCTGGATTTTTGTTGAGGTTACCTTCGCTGATTCTGAACAAGAGGGTCCTTTCCACAGTCCCACTCTCCACCGACAGTCATATATATATGTATATGTATATATATATGTATATATATACACACACACACATACTTTGTTTTCTTTTGTGTTGGCATTGGGAGAAGTGCAGAGGACTTGCTGCATTTGAATGATGGCATTGGTGAAGCATATAGACAGTTCTGTTGATGGCCAGAAGACCCAAAAATCTGTTTTGCAAGACATGCAGCTAGAATATTCCTTAGATTCAAGGATAGTGAGGCTTCATCGCAGATGCTTTGAGCATGCTGTCAGGAGGAGAACATTGAGCTTGGTAAAGTAGGAGGTGTGAGGAGGAGGAAGACATCCAATGAGATGGGTTGACAAAGTGACTGCAACAATGGGAACAAACAATTGTGGTGATGGGCCAGGGCCCGGCAGTGGTCTTTGTTGTCGTGCATTGTGTTGCTATGAGATGAACCGAATCGATGGCTGTAAACAACAACAACAAGCACATGACAAATAACATTCCACTCTACCTTGTTTTCAATAGATAGCCAGTATACTCACAGAAAACCAAACCAAACCAAACAACCTGATTTTGTACAGGGTAACTTTATAGCCACATGGAAGCAACTTAACTGAAAAATAAAATTTCTTTTTAAAACTTTAATTGATGACAAATGCTTATTCTTAAAAAGAAGATTAGGATAAAAATTTAAAAAGATGAAATATGCTAAGAATGACCCTCGAGCATCGGAAGGTTTTACGAGAAGTGTGTATGTCTTCCACACTTTTCACATATCAGGTGTCTTAAAAGGGAGAATGTGTTTTATAATCTGCCTTTGGAACTCAATACATTATAAATATTTCTCTGTGTCGATAAATTACTGCTACATCATAATTTTTAATGGTTGCAAAGTGATCTGTTACACGAACACATCATAATTTATTTAACCAACCCCCAATTGTTGGACATTTGGGTTGTTTCCAAAATTTTTACAACGATCCAGAGCTCTGCAGTGAACATCTTTAGTCATACCTACCTTAGTGCAACTGACTTTTGATCTACCGCTGTGTGGGTGGACTGACAGAGACCCAGAGAGGGGAAGGCGTTTTTCAGAGGGCCAGAACTTAGACCAGTCTCTAGGTCTTTGATATAGGGCATGCTCTTTTTGGTGAGCTCTGGTGGAGCAGTGGGTTACAAGGTGGGCTGCTACCCGCAAGGTCAGACTTTTGAAACCGGCAACTTCTCTGAGGGAGAAAGAGCAAACTTTCTCTTCCCAAAGAGAGTAGAGAAGACGTCTCAGATATCCACCAGGAGTGTTCTACCTTGTACAGGTATGAGTCAGAATCGACGTGATGGCCTTGAGTTTTCTGTTTTGTTTGTGAGCTTCCTTTTTGTTACACTGGGAGCCCTGGTGGCATCGTGGTGATGCGTTTGGGCTGCAGTTTGCGCGGTCGGCAGTTTGAAACCACCCGCCACACTTCAGGAGAAAAACAGAACTTTCGAGTGTTGAAAACAGCTACAGTCTGGGAAACCCCCGCAAAGGTGGCGGGGGCGGGGCATGATGAGTTAACAGGGACTGATTGGCAGTGAGCTTGGGACATTATTGGATGTCACAGGACCTGTCTGGTGGCTGTGGCCGCGCCAGAGGTGAGGGAGGAATTCCTGGGCTGGGCTGGGAGTTATTCAGCAGCAAAGAGGCCATCCACCACCTTCCCTGCTTTATGATTCTGACAAAGTGACCCTCCAGGACAGAGTAGAATTGTCCTGGTGTGTCCAAGACAGTACATCTTCATAGGAGTAGAAAAGCCTTATCTCTCTCCCGCTGAGAGGATGGTTTCAAACTGTAGTCCATCAGAGTCCCTTTCAGAAAAGAACAGTTAAAAGAGAGTGTGTAGACACACACACGTTTTAGGCCTTGAACTCCATCAGTATAACTCCTCTGTTTTGAAGCCCTTTCCCATCGCTTCAGTGGCATCACATTACCTAGGTTCTCACCCTTCTCTCCCTCCTCTGCCCCTCCCTCCCTCTCCTGCTTCCAGTCTTCTCCTCCATTCCTTCCCTCCTACCTTTCCCCTGTTTCTTCTCTATCAGTCGTCACCATTAACCTAGTTTCTGGCTTGCGATTCCTTTTCTTTCCATCCTTGCCCCATTTTCATGGCTCCAACCACTGCTTCTGGACAAATGACACTGGGCCAGGAACTTCAGCCCTGACCCGTCTCCCAGGGCCCTGCGTCTGTCCCACTGACTGCTGGACACGTGTGTCCCTGGAGCCGGCTCTGCTAATTGAAGACACTTCCTCAGGCTGGAACCTGGAGTGTCCGCTTCCTTCCTGGCCTTGGCTAATCACCTGCTTCTGGCCAAGGTCAGCCAGCTGTACATCTCAGGCACTTGACCCTTCTCTCCCATTCACACCACCTCTGCCTCAGTTCCGACCCTCACTGCCTCTCACGTGGGCTATTACAGTGGCCTCTCACACGGTCCCCCTGCCCATCTGCTCTCCCTGGTCATCCCATCTTGCCCAGGCTTGGCAAAAGACTCTAAGGTCATAGTCTGACTCCACGCTGCCTACCCAAGAGACTCCAAAGTGATTAGCCTGGCCTTCAAGGTTCTCGGTAATTCGATCTTGAACTGCGTTCCTAACCTCATGTGCCCTCTCTCCCTAACACAGCCATTTACATTTCAGCCAACTGGGACAGCTTGTGTTTCTTTCATACACCCACCCTGTCGCTGCCTCTGGGACTACAGGATCTGCCCTGGGATAACACCTGAGATCTTAAACCCCAAGCCACCTCTCAGGGTTCCTTAAGTGAATGGTCGTCTTGCCCATTGGTTGACAACTAGCCTTTGCTGGCATGGTAAGCACCAGCTGTTCGTGGTCCGCTAGGTGGTACAAGTGCTATGTGCTCAGCTACTCATCTAAAGGTGGAGGGCTCATACCCACCCAGCCAAGGGCACCAACAAAGAAGGAATCTGGCAATCTGCTTTGGCAAAGATCACAGTACTGAGGAGTTGTTCTATTCCATACCCCAGGGGTCTCCCAGATGCAGTGGCTGGGAGTTTGGTTTAGGTGGAGTCCCTGGGTGGTACACGTGGCCAAGGCGTTCAACTCCTGACTTCAAGGGTAGAAGTTTGAGTTCACCCAGAGGTACCTCAGAAGAAAGGCCTGGCGGTCTACTTCCAAGAAGCCAGCCACGGACAACTCCATGGACCTAGTTCTACGCCAACACACAGATTTACTGGGGAGTCAGCAGCCACTGGTTTTCCAGCAGGTACGGACGTCCGTGGTTAGTCTTCTCAACGTCTTGCAGGTCACTCAGTGCCATCGATCGATTCTAATAGGCAGAAACCCTGGGAACATGTATTTTTCTCAGTCCCTTGTAGCTCCACCTCTCCTTTATAAACATGTGCCTCCTCTCCCATCCCAGGGACCCCAACAGCACTTGTGTTATCAAAAAGTTCATTTGAAATGAACAAAAGGAACATAAATGGATTGGAAGCTTAAACATAATGTTAAGTTAAAATTCTGGTCCCTTCAGTTCTGAAAGAGAAACACACTTGATATGTGTTCCCTATGTCATTGTCAGGTGTCATCCAGGTGCTTCCAAGTCATAGCGACCTGATGTTCAATGGTTCCACAGCATTCTCATGATCATTCTCACGACTGAAGCCTTTCTTGTAGCCATGGGGCCAATCCATCATGTCGAAGGTCTTCCTCTGTTTTGCTGCCCTTCATCTAGCAGGATGTCCTTCTCCAGGGACTGGTCTCTCCTTGATAACACCTACAAAGCACATGAGACCAAGTCTTGCCACCCTGGCAAGAGCACTAAAGAGCACTCTGGCTGTGCTTCCTCCAGGACAGATGGATTTGTTCTTTTGGCAGTTGGTGGCACTTCCAGTATTCTTCATCAACACCATGCTTCAGATTCATGGATTCCTCTTCAGTCTTCCTTGTTCAGTGTCCAACTTTCACATGCATACGAGGCCATGGAAAATACCATGGCTTGAGTAGGGTGTACCTCAGTCCTAAGAGTAACATCTTTGTGTTTCAGCACATTAGAAAAGCCTTGTGCAGCAGAATTACCCAATGAAATGCATCATTTGACCTCTTGACACCTACTTCCATGAGATCTCATTGTGGATCCAAACAAGATGAACGCCAAGCAACTTAAATCTTTCTTTGTTTATCACGATGTTATCTATCCATCCAATTGTGAAGATTTTGGTTTTCTTTACATTGAGTTGTAATTCATAACGAAGGTTGCAGTTCTTGATCTGCATCAGCCAGTGCTTCAAGTCGTCATTATCTTCAAGCAAGCAAGTATCTCTGCATATCACAAGTTATTAATAAGACTTCCTTAAATCTTGATGCCACATTCTTCTTCATACAATATAGCTTCTCTGATTATTTGCTGAGCATACAGATTGAACAAGTACAGTGAGAGGATACAACCCTGATACAAACGTTTCCTGATTTTAAAACATATCATATTCCCTTTTCTGTTTGCAGAACTGCCTCTTTATTCTCGTGTAGGTTCTGAATGAACACAATGAAGTGTTCTAGATTTTTCATTCTTCTGAAGGCTATCCATAGTTTGTTTTGGTCTACATAGTTAAATGCCTAAGCAGAGTCAATTAACCACAAATAAACACCTCTCTGGTAGTCTCTGCTTTCAGCCAAGACCAATCTGGTATCAACCAACATCTATCTGATATCCCTCGTTTGATGTCCACTTCTGAATGAGGCTTGAAACTGGCAGCTCCTTGTCGATGGATGTCCAGTACTGCAACCTTTTTTGAATGACCTTCTGGAAAACTGTATTTCCCTGTGACATCTGTGTATTTGTTCCATCATTTAAAAAACAGCAATTTATTAGGATATAAACTAGACATCATATCATTCAGTTAGTTTAGTCCTTCAAGATGTGCTGTACCATCAGTACTGCAATTTCAACATATTTTCCTTCTTCTTTTACTCCTTGATATTCACTCCCTATTAATCACGTCCCCTGCCATATCCCCCAGGAACCCTTAATTTAGTTATTGTCTCTATAGGTTCACCCATCCTGGGTTTCATATACTGAAAAACATAGGGAGTTATAGAACAGAGTCAAGAAGACTATCAGTAATAGCAGAATACAGCAGAGATGTGCCCCAGTGAGAAAAACCAAAAAACACCAAACACTAAACCAGAAAATTAAAAAATGAAAAACAAATCAAGCTGTCAAAAGGGAGATCAAATTAGAAACAACTATCCAAGTCAGATTTCTTACTTTAATTTACTACAACTGTCTCTACAATCCTCTCTGATAACCAGGCTATTCCCATTCCTCCATTATGGACAGTGGAAAATCACCAGAAGCTTATGCCATGCGTTGATCTTACAAATGTGTTTTGGGCTTCCACTGAGATCCATAGTCTTCTGCAAACAGGAATTTCATAATTTATCTCTGATACCATTCCCTCCTTCAGATTTAGATTATATTTGTTATCCTTGCATCATGCATGCTGGTGTGCTTATTCCATGTGGGCTTAGTTAACATCTCATTTAGATGGCAGCTTCCTTGAAAAGGAGCCTTTAGATCTCAGATACTACTCCCAGTTCCATCTTCTTTTGATGTTTCATTCAATAATTTGCCCATAGAATCTTTGAATTTGCAACTCAAGACGAGCTTTTTCTTAAGTTCTTTCAGTTTAAGATATGCTGAACATGTTCTTCCTTGTGGTTTTCTAACTCTAGGCCTTTGCATATTTCATTGGAATATTTTACTTTGTCTTCCTGAACTGCCCTTTCTATTTTTTGATCTAGCTGTTGGACTTCCTCGTTACTTCCATTGGCCTTAAGCTTCTCCATGGTTAAGAGCAAGTTACAAAATCTCTCCTTTGATCTTTTCTTTCTTTCCTGCCTTTTAAACGACCTTTTGCTTTCTTCATGTATCATGTCCTTGATGTCATTCCATAGTTCACCAGACCTTCTGTCATTCCTATTTTTTACAGAAAAACTGTTCTTGAAATTCATGTGGGTTAGGCTCAAGGTTGTATTTGGGCTCCTGTTTTCATTCCCTTCAGCTTCAACCTGAATTTGCACAGGACAAGTTGATGGTCTGTCCCAGAGTGAGCCCCTGGCTTTATTTTAGCTGCCGATACTGAACTTCTCCATTGTCTCGTCCCACAGATGTAGTCAACTTGATTTCTTTGTATTCCATCGGGAGAAATCCATGTGTATTTGAAATGGTTGGAAGAAGGCACATGCTACCCCTCAATCATAATAGTCAGGATCCATCTCTCCTTGCTCCCTAGTGTGTAATACGTATGAATGGGATCTAAAAATAGCTCTTCAGAAGGTCAGTAGAATTGGCTGGATTGATGTTTGTAAGAGAACCCTGTTTTCTGTCCTTAAAATATACTCTGTCCCTTTCCCTTGAGCAGAAAGGTCACAGGACTGATGGGAAACCATTTGGCCTTTGCGTCTGATAAACTGTGTAAGCCTGGGCAACTTGCCTCCTCTGGCATACAGGCATGCCTGCTAGCGTAGTTGGGAATTGCACTGGACTATTGGGAAAAGGTTCCAGTAAGGGTGCTTGACAGAAAGGTGTCAGTTCTTTCTTTAAGTCTGGAGATACCCTGGAGTTTCCAGGATGGCGTCACAGCCATCAATGTCCCCAGCTCTTCCCCTTCCTCGGTTTTGCCCTGCAGTTCATGGCGCTCATCTTTAAAGTTGCCTCAAAGACCAAGATGACTGCTGGAGCTCCAGCCATCATGCTGCCATTCCCAGCAAGAAAGAGAAGGGCCCCAAACCTTTTTAGCTGAGGAAACACCCTTCAAACACCTTTAGACTCCAATTGCCTGTGTGAACCACGTGGGGTGCTTGAAAGGAAATACCTATGTCTGGACAGGCTCTCAAGTCACTTCGATTAGAATCTCTGTGATTGGGACTCAGGACTCAATAGTTGCACATAACTCCAGGTCAGCGGTTCTCATCCTATGGGTCGCGAACCTTTGGGGGAGCTTGAATGACCTTTTCACAGAGGTCGCCTGATTCATCACAATAGTAAAACTATGGTTATGAAGTAGCAAGGAAATAATTTTATGGTTGGGGGTCACCACCACATGAGGAATGGTATTAAAGGGTTTCAGCATGAGGAAGGTTGAGAACCACTGCAGTTGACGGGGTCCAACTGCCTAATCATGATTGAAGGCCAGAAAGGAAGAGCGAGCTTCATTGACCATCCAACTGAGAACTGGAAGGGGCTATCATGTTGAGTGTTGCCTGCAAACTCAGATCTAAGAGTCATCCTAGTTAGAATCCATCATCTATCCCCCTCTGTAAGATGGGCTGTTATCATTGTTGTTAGGTGTGATCAAGCTGGTTCTGACCCCCTACACAATAGAAGGAAACACTGTCTGGACCTGCATCACCCTCAGAATTGTTCTTGTGCCTGAGCCCATTGTGATAGCCACTGTGTCAACCTATCTCCTAGAGGGTCTTCCTCTTTCACTCTGCCCCTCCACTCTACCAAGCATGTCTTTCTCTGGGGACTAGCCTCTCCTAACAACATGTCTGAAGTATGTACGATGGAGTCTTGCCATCTGTGCCTTTATCACTTTGGTTGTCCTCTTTCCAAGACAGACCTACTCGTCCTGTTCGTGGTTCCTGGTACTTTCAGAAGTCTTTGCCAGCACCACCATTCAAGTGTATCGATTCTTTTTGGTCTTCCTTATCCAATATTTGGCTTTCACATACCTCCTAGACAATTGAAGATACCATGGCTTGGGTCATATTCATCCTCAAAGTAAGATCTGCATGTTTTCAATACTCTAAAGAGCTCTTATGCAGCACAATGAATGCTTCTGGAAACGGCATCCTACAGATCCAAAGATGGGTTGCGTTAGATAAACTGGCTGCATCATGGCCTGGAAACCTGTATTTCTCATCCTCTGGAAGAAGATGGCCAGAGGCATTGGTTTGGTGAGCAGATACCTGTCATTCCTCCTCATTTCTACTCAGTGGACAGGATTCAATGAGATAAAGGTACAGGACATTGTTTTGTAATGCCAGCGTTTCAAAGGCACATGTATAACTCATCATATCATAATTGAGTTCAAGTAAGCACAGAAGGAATGCCTGTTAACACTTGCCTCATTCACTGAGTGCCTTGAGGTCCATAGGTTGATGGCCATGATTTGAAGCAGCTGCTGGCTGGGAGCTGGGCACCTGTGGGTGGCTGGCCCTGGGTTTGCGTTGCCGCTCTAGCTTCTCAGTAGACTCATCTTTTGTCATCCCAAAGTCTCCTTTTCAAAGTTGTGATGCTATTCCTGAACTCAAAGGCTTGTTATAAGGATGAAAGAAGGTAACGTGTGAAAAGTATTTAATTTGACTGTGCATTGGGTAAGCATTCAGTAGCCGATGGCTCGTTATTATTCCTAAGATTCCTTTGGGGGATGCTGGAAAAATACAAAACCTAATATTCTCTGCTTTGAAAGAGCTCTGGGGCTGCAGGGGGTTTAGAGTTGGACTGCTCCCTGTGAGGTTGATGGTTCTAACCCACCAGCTGCTCCTTGGAAGAGAGGTGAGGCTGCTCGCTACCATAAAGATGGATATTCTTGAAAACCCTTCATAGGGTGGCACTGAGTCACCACTGACTCGAGGGCAGTGGGTGGGGGTAAGTGGCATGGCAGTGAAACACTTGGCTCCCAACCGGAGGTCCAGCAGTCTGAATCTCCCTGGTGCTGGGTGGGCAAAAGATGTGACCATCTGCTTCCTGAAAGATACACCGCATTGGAAAGTACATGGAACAGTTCTACTCTGTCCTGTAAGGTTAATGTGCGGGTGGTATCCTGGTGGTGCAGTGTGTTAAGTGCTTTGCTGTTAAGGGAAAAGTCCATCGCTTGAGCCCATCAGCTGCTCTTTGGGAGAAAGATCTGTTTCTGTGAAGATTTCCAGCCTTGGGAGCCCCTCCGAGCAGTTCAGCTCCATCCGATGGGGGTGACAGGAGTTGGAGTTGACTCCAGGTGGTGGTGGCAGCAGCAGTGGGTGGCACGTGAGGATGTTTTGTTCTGTTGGTCATAGGGTCACTATGGAAAAAAAAAAAAAAGGTCCAAACTCACTGCCATCAAGGCGTTGCTCACTCACAATGACCTTACAGGATAGACTAGCCCTGCTCTTGGGGATTTCTCAGATTGCAGCTCCTTATGGGAGTAGAAGCCCTTGTCTTCTTCCACAGAGCAGCTGGTGGTCTCAAACAACCGACCTTGCAGTTTGCAGCCCAGCCTATAAGCTACACTGCCACCAGGACATTCCTAGGGTCACTGCGAATAGTACCCAACTTGATGGCACCTGCCAACAGCACAGAGTGACCAGGGGCGCCCTAAGGAATGCACCTGGTTAATTCCCAGTTGGTTCCTGAAAGGTTGGGAGTTTTAGTCTACCCACGGCTGGCTTGGGAGAAGAACCTGGAGACCTACATCCCTAAAGTCAAGGGCGGACAGCTTCATGCGGTGCAGTGCTACGTTGACCCCCATGGGTTGGTCCTCCGTGAGTTACGTTTCTGGCACTGTGTTTTAAAATGTGTTGCCATGGGTCTTCTCACACTGCCTCTGCCTTCTTCCAGCTCTCCTCCTGCACTGAGAACAGGGCAAAGACGGAATTTGCTGATTCACAAGATCCTCCCATTTCCCATGATCCCCTGTGCCAAATGACTCCAGCAAAGGTCCCAGACATCAGTGGGGGGATCCCAGCAGCTAGAGAAGCTAATGGCTGGAATCAAATCCATTATTTTGGTGACTCGAAGCCACACTTGGGAGATCTGTGCATTTGAAATAACCCTTTGCCTATGGCGATTTTGTCTCCAGTGATCCTTCCTTCTGGCCACCATAGTTCTGGTGTAATCTTGCTTTCCATCCTCTCAGTTGCTAACTTGTAAACTTCCTTCCCTGGGGCTTGCTTCTCTAATCTCACTTTCCTCGTGTTTCGCTGTAGTCTTGTCTTCCTTTATTCATTCTGCATTGCTTTTATCTCCTCACCTTCCCTCCTGCCGGGTGTAAACAAACCTTATGGCAAAGAGAGAGAGAGAGAGAGAGAGAGAGAGAGAGAGAGAGAGAGAGAGAGAGAGAAGAAAAGTACAGCCAGGCAGGATGCTGCTTTTAGCACTCTGGAAGGGAGAACACTGCCTGCATCTTACTGTTGACAGAGTGGAAATTCGGTACTTGGCCCTGGCCCTGGCGGTGTCAAGGCCCATTCCACACGAAGGGGTCTAGAAAAAAGAAAGTATAGGGAATTCTATGGGGGAGGACAGCTATACAAAGAAATGGTGTTTGAGTACATTATCAAGGTTAGCATTCTCTCCAAGGAGTCTAGGTGTTTTGAACTTCGGCAGTGGCTCCTACAGAGAAGAGACCTCGAGGTAGACTTTTGTCAAACTCTCCCAAATCTAGCTCATTGCCATCCAGCTGATTCGACTCCCTACAGGACAGAGTGGAACCAGTGCCTCGGGATTCTGAGACTGTAACTCAACAAGAGTAGAGAGCCTCACATTTCTCCTGGAAAGCAGCTTTTGGTTTCGAACTGTTGATCTTGTGCTCACCAACCCAACGCATTATCCACGACATTGTCAGGGCTTCCAGATGGTGAATAGTTTGGGGGTTTTTGAGCCACACACCGTCTGGAAGGCAATTACTGAACAATACTGGCATGGAGCTGAGGTGGCTTAGACAATGGGTAAATGAATAGGTGTGGCTATGTACTGATAAAACTTTATCTGTGGACATTAAAATTGTAGTTTCATCTAATAGTCATGCATCAAAACATACTATTCTTTTATCCCCTCTCCCCATCCCTGGTAGTGCGGTTAAGTTATGATCTGCATGGTCGGTGCACCAGCAGCTCCTTGGGAGAAAGACTGGGCTTTTTACTCCCATCAGCAGTTCATACTCTCAGAAGTCCCCAAGGGTGGCCACGAATTAGCATTGGCTTGATGGCTGTGAGTTTGGTTTTTGGGAATGAGCCAGTCAAGGTGCAGTAGAGCACCAGTGAGGCATAATTTTCCTCTTGTTCTTCAATGCTTCCCCCCTACCCCACTATCTTGACCCCAATTCTACCTTACAAATCTGGCGAGACCAGCGCATGTACACAGGTACAGAGGAGAACTGGAAGCACAGGGAATCCAAGACACATAAACCCCTCAGGACAAATATTAAGAGTAGCCATATCAGGAGATTAAGGAGGAGGTGGGGGGAAGAAAGGGGAAATGGATCACAATAATTTATCCAAAACCCCTCCCAGGGGGATGGACAACACAAAAGTGGGTGAAGGAAGACATCAGTCTGTGTAAGACATGAAAAAATAACAATAATTTATAAATTATCAAGGGCTCATGAGGGAGGGAGAGGAAAAAAATGAGAAGTGGATACCAAGGGCTCAAGTAGAAAGACAATGTTTTGAAAATGATGACAACACATGGGCTTGACACAATGATGGGTATATAGATTGCGATAAGAGTTGTATGAGCCCCAAATAAAATGATTTGAAATAAATAAAAATATTAAACATTCCTGATGTGCTTCTTGTATTACATCTGGCAAGCTACAGTTGGGTCCAAGGACTGTAGTTTTCTGCCCCTTTTGGAGTACAATTTCAGGCGCATAACAATGATAGGTTGGACACCCTGGTGCCTGGGACTTTATTCAGTCCAGACTCAGTTTTTACCATACAAAAATCAGGTTTCTGATACTCACTCTCCCAAACTTCAGGAGATCTGTGTAAAATCCTGAGTCAAAAGGAATTTGCTAACCATGAACTAGTTCTCAAGTACTAGGCTACCTCTTCTCCCTGGGGGTTCCAAGACACCAGCTTCTGGAGCAAAACCTCTTGAGTTAAAACATGTCTACACCCCTCTTGGTCAGAGCTGCAGGCTGGTACAATTGATGAAGCCCACCACGTACTAACTGAAAGTCTGGGTGGTTTGGAAGAAAGACCTGCAATCTGTGTCTGTAGCAGAGTTCTCAGGAGTGGAAATGAGTCCAAAGCAAATGCTTCTTTCTTTGTTCTTTCTGGTGTTTTGGGGGGTGGGGAAGGGTGGAGACCACCTCTTGGAGACTCACAATGTATGTCAGCACCTTAATGTTTTGAGAAGACTTTGTCATCCTACAGTGCCTGCCACCCAATGCCATGAAAACCTACCACTTCCAAAACCCCAAATAAAACAGTTTAAAGTTGTTTAATTGAGCACCTCTCCAAACATGCATGGTTTCACCGGCTATTAGCAAGGATATCACCTTGAAAATTAGGTAGCATGGGAGCTTCAGGAGGCAGTTTGAGGGAGATGCTAGTCAAAGGAATTTCAGTTAATACCAGGAGCAAGACAAAAGAGACAAGCCTAAGCTAGTCTTTATGACACTTTAACTCCAGCCACAAAGAGGAGACTCAAAGGTGCGTGGTCCTTTGTGGGACGTTGTGTGCCCTCACCACAGATTGGAATTTGTTAGGAAGCAGTTGCTCTTGGTTGCACGGGGGCATTTAAAATGTCTGCTGGCCTCTTGGATGAGACGAGTTTACAACTTCAGAGTTAGATATTTGGATTTCTCTGGTGGTCATCATTGAACGGAGAGCTGGCACCGATGGATGGTTCCCCAGACAGCAGCACACACCACTGTGAGACAGTTGAGTTGACGAGGAAAGCCAGTGACTTGGGAGCCTCCTCGTTCTTGTTTGGGAAAGTAGTTAACTGTCCTGGAGGAGACAGGCTTCTGGACAGCACCCAGAGGATGCCAATCCCGGGGGAGCTGCGGAGCTCACCGGGTGCTCTTGCTTACATGTAGCATCTCCTTGTGCCGAGCATCATGTGCTTTCTTGTGGAGCTTTGAATCCCAGGCCCTGGATGGTGGCTCTGGGTCTGGTCAAGATGTCCTCCCACCCCTCATATGCATCTTCCATGCACCCCCGGACCATTCCAAAGTCACCCTGCAACTGGGAAGAGAGCTCTGCTCGCTCTGGAATGTAGTGTGATGAAAAGTGTGTTAGTCCGGGTAGGCTAGAGGAACAAATTCATAGACACGCATATGGATATAAGGAAAAGGTTTATATACAAAAGGAATGGAACACCGAGAAAGCATCCCAATCCAGTCCAGTTCAAAGTCCAATATTAGGCCATATGCCTGATACCAGTCTATAAAGTCTCCTTCAGACTCATGAAGTCACAGGTCAGTGGGTGCAGAGTCCTGGCGCAGGCAGGGGTCTCCACATGGCTCCTCGATTCCAGGGCTCAGGGTCCATCAACAGCAGAAGCAACTCATTGCTGGCAGAGGTCTCCATGTGGCCACCCCAGCTTCAGAGGTCTGGCTCCATCAAGGCCAAGCCATGTGGGCTCTCTTCCGGCTCCTTCAGCTTCTCGGACGCTGCCATCTTGTCCTGTCGATGATTCAGCATCTCTGAGACTAACTCCCAACAAGTGGGGAAGATAGCTTCTCCTCTCCACAAGGGAAATATCGCGAGATTTCCCAGATGTATCAGGAGAAAGCCATGCCCACCCAGAGGCCTCATTAGCTACTCAATGGCTAGACTCCACCCCTACATTTCAATCATAAAATTAACACAAGCACATGACTGCCACAAAAAGGTATGGGAAGTGACCTTGGTTTACATCAGTGGTTCTCAACCTTCCTCATGCTGTGACTACCCTTTTATACACTTTCTCATGTTTTGATGAGCCTCCCCCCCCCCAACCATAACATTATTTTTGTTACAATTTCATAACTGTACTTTTGTTCCTGTTATGATTTGGGCAACCCCTGTGAAAGCATCGTTCGATCTCCAAAGGGGTTGTCACCCACATGTTGAGAACTGCTGATTTACATGGTTAGGCAGTCTATAGTTCTTAGTAGTTGCAGTTGATTTATATGCTTAGGCTTCCACAAGTGTCTATCAGAATGCACGTACTTGGCCCTTCTTGAGAGTTGGTTTGCTTGAGTTCATTGCTGTGGCTCTTGTGTCAATTATCAAGGCTCTTATGTCTTCCCTGGAGGGAAGAAGACTTTTCCATCATAATTTGCAACAGTCATATCTCCACTTTCACAAGCACTTTGTTATGGATACTCTCCCCAAGAAGGACATCATGCCCGTAAAGTAGTGAAAAGGAGAAAGACCTAAGAAAACATAGCTTGCTTGACACAGTGGCTTCAACAATAGCATCAAACGTGGGAACAATTGTGAGGATGGCATAGACTGGGCAGTGCTTCATTCTGTTGTCCGTACGTATGGTTGCTATGAGTCCTAACAGATTCAAAGGCCTTTAACAACAACAGCAACAACAACAACAGCATATCTTTAGCTATTCTCGGATTGGACATGGCATCAAGAGTTCTCTGTGCTCGAGAGAGGTTAACCCAGAGACACGGAATAACATGTGGGATCATGTTGGCTCTCAAGTTTGACTCCAAGGTGACTCAATGTGCTGCTTTCTCAGGGGATGATGGCTTCATGTTTGGATAATCAACTTTGTAGTGCAGCACATTTAAATAACACTGAGAAGGGCCAGTCCCTTTAGCATTATTGCATTTCTAGTCTTTTTTCCTCTCAAGTCTTTGAAATCTTGTCTTGATATAGTACTCTTAACAGAAAAACCTTAAAAAAATTTTTTTTGGTAGGAAGTTTAAAAAGTACTCAAGTAGAGAGAAGAGGAATGTATTTTCTATGGTCCAATTGTTCTGTTTTTGTCATTAGCAGCACATCACCAAGCTTGTTTCAGCTATGTGAACTCTCCTCCCCCCAAACAAGATTAATCTGAAAAACCCCTCTAGCCTATAATTTCTTCTGTAAACACTTAAGAATATGTCTCTCTGAGGTCAAGTGTTCTGATGATTATATGTTGCTGCATAACCAATCACCCCAAATTTAATCACTTAAGGCAGCCCTTTATTATGATCTCTCACGAGTTGGTGACTAACTTGGGTTCACCTGGAGACTTTTCATCCAGAGTTTCCAAGGTGCTTGTAGTGCAGTGCTTGTGGTATTCTGGATAGCACTGTGTTTGTGGTATTCTGAGTTCTCTAGAGACACAAAAGCAGAGATGCTTGCTTGTATGTACTGTATGTAGGAAGAGCTTGTCATCAAGAAATGGTGTGTTGTTGAGATAGGTAAGCCCAGTTCAATTCAAGTCCAGGTGGTAGTTCCTGGGATTGTGCAGGCGATGCCACAGAGATCAAGGAGCCAGACTAGGATGACGCAGCAGAGACCACAGTGGGGCACAGACTGGTGGATGCAGAAGTCTGAAGTTGGCCAATTGTATCCACTGTCAGTAGTTCACGGATGGCTTCTGGGACCAGGAGATCCAGAATCCACACACAAGATCCAGCTCCTGCAGACAGCAAAGGGCTAAAGAAACTTAGACTCTCCTAGATCTTTTCTACAAAAAGGCTGATGATACCAAAGAGGTGCCATGGAGCTTCAACAAAAATGATAGATGGAGCTCCACCCTAACCCTTACCCGGGAGTGCCTACTTGACGTAATTCCTAACCATGGAAGTGGTAAAGTGTTCAACTGCTAACTGCAAGGTTGGCCGTTTGAACCCACCAGCTGCTTTGTGGGCGGAACATGAGACAGTCCGCTCCAGTAAAGCTGACAGCATGGGAAGCCCTTTGGGGAAGTTCTCCTTTGCACCAGAGGGCTGCTATTAGTTGGCAAGGGATCTGATATAATGATACAGAGACACTGAGAAGCACACATGCTGAAGTGCTTGGTTATAAATGGCAAAGTGGGCAGTTCAAATCAACCTGGAGGCTAGAAGAGGCTTGGTGATCTCTTTCAGCAAGGTCGTTGGCCTTGAAATTCACAGGCGCACAGTCTTATTTTGAAACACATAGGGTTTCTACCAGTCAAAGTCACTTTGATAGAACTCCCCACCCCAATCCCCACCCCAGTGCAATTATAATTGAGCCCTGGTATTGCAGTGGTTAAGCACCTGGCCACTAACGGAAATATCGGTGGTTTGCATCACTTCAGTGGCTCCTGTGCAAAGACGTTTGACTGTGGGGACCATTACAAACTCTGGCTAGCCTTGAGAAGAATAGGCATCCCAGAACCCTTCGCTGTGCTTATGCTGTGCCTCAGGGTTGTATTCTCTCCCTACACGTGTTCAGTTTGTCTGCTGAGCAAATAATCAGAGAAGCTGGCTTATGAGCAGAAGACAGTGGCATCAGGATTGGAGGAAGGCTTATTCAAAGCAGATGACGCAACCTTGTTTCCTGAAAGTGACGAGGATTTGAAGCACTTGCCATTGAAGATGGAGGGTTGCAGCCTTCAGTGTGGATTATGACTCGTGGGAAGGAAGACCCATATCCTCACAGTTGGACTCATCGGCAACGTCATGATAAATGGAGAAAAGACTGAAGTCGAGGATTCTCTCTTGCTTGGACCCACAATCAATGTTCATGGATGCATTAGTCAGAAGATCAAAGGACACATGATAGTGAATAATTGACTGCCCAAGACTTTTAACTCTAGAGCGCTGAAAAGCAGGGACCAAGGTGCACCTGACCCAAGCCATGGTGTTTTCCATCACCTCATATGCTTACGAAAGTTGGATATTGAATAAGAAAGACCAGAGAAGAATCAATGCATTTGAACCATACTTCCAGAGGAGAATATTGAACATACTGTGCACTGCCAAAAGGACAAGCAAATCTGTCTTGAAAGAAGTACAGCCAGAATGTTCCTTAGAGGAAAGGATGGTGAGACTTAATCACGTACTTTGGATGTGTCGATAGGAGAGACCAATCCCTAGAGAAGGACCTCATGCTTATTAAAGTAGATGGGCAGTGAGAAAGAGGACCTTCAACAAGTGGATGGACATAGTGGCTGCCACAATAGGCTCAAACACAAGAACAATTAATTATAAGAACGGCAGAGGACCAGGTAGCATCTTGTTCTGTTGTGCATTGGGTCGCTAGGGATTGGAACCAACTTGTTGATACCTAACGAAAATAGTGGCTCCAGAGAAAACACTACTAGATATGGACTATCTGAGAGACAATAGGCTAGAAAGTCTGATGGGGAAGTTTTACTGTGTCCCCTAGGGTGTTAGGAGTTGGAAATGGACTCGCAGGTCCCATTACGACACAGTGAGATTTCATCTGAGCTGTCATCTGAGGACATGCCTGAGCTAGACACTCAGGGAAGCTGACTCACAGGGCTCTCAGCTGGGCACCTGTAGGGTTGCTGACTGTACCACCCACAGAGTATCTTCCTGTGGCTGAGATGTGTCTCAGCATGGTTGCTGGGCTCCAAGGAGGAATGTTCCAGGAGCAAGCATCCCAAGACGCCTGCATTTCCAAGAAGCTGTGAGACTTCCTCTGACCTAGTCTTGGAAGTTCTAGAATACCACTTCCACCACATTCTACTGGCCAAATCAGCCACCTAGGCTCAACTTCCTGATTCCACATAGAATTTGACTCTCCCTCTCTCTCAATGAAATTGAGAGTAGTTCCTGAGTCTCACACATAGCTTCCCAAACCAAATTCCCTGCCACTGAGGTAATACTGACTCTAAGTTGTCCTATAGGATTGGGTTGAATGGCCCTTCTGGGTTTCCTAGCCTGTAACTGTATGGGAGCTGCCTGTGGAGTGGCTGGTGCTTTTGAACAGCTAACCTTGCAGTTAGCAGACTACATCAGAAACCACTGCCTCGGTTCTTTCAGGGTTCAAAATGGCCTCAGTTTGAACTATTGACCCATTGGTCTGTTGGAGAGAGACCTCAGGTTGAATCTTGTTGTTATCTACCCTGTAGGACAGAGTAGAACTTCTGAGTCGATAAATCTTTATGGGCTCTAACAGCCTTATCTTTCTCTTTTGGAGATGCTGGTACATTCAAACTGCTGATATTGCAGTTAGCAACTCAATTATGAACCCACCAAGACACCAGGGCTCCTTGGTTTGTTGAGAGCAGGATGAAAATGTGTCTGATTAAGTCTTTTGTTTAAGATGAGGTATCCCTTCGCTTTCTCCCCCCTCTGATATTAGTTGCTGAAGAAGCAGAAGGGTTTGTCCTGTCGAGTTTCTTGCAGTCTGGATTCTGTTGCTTGCATCAATTTATATTTCTGTGTTTCCTCTACCCCCCCTTCCTCCCCTGCCTTTTTAATTTTTTAAAAATCCAGAGGCTCGATCAAGTTCCGGCCCAAAATGTTAGTGGATGGTATCGTGTTTTTCTTATTGCATCAAACCAGAAGAGGTCCAACATGGACATCTCTCTCCTTTGTGATATTGAGGTTGATTTGTGGGTTCAACCATTGAACGAAGAGCCCCAGATCCCTGATATCAGATACACCTTGGCCTGCTATCCACAGAGTTTGAGGGTCAGTACCACCAGGCACTTCCTGGGTTAAAGATGAGACTGTCTTCTCCCTTAACGACTTACAGCAGCCTTCACAGCCCTATTTGAAGTGGCTGTGAGTTGGATCAGACTCGGTGGCCCTTACGAAGACATCAGAGGTGTTCTTTGTGGTTGTTGAGCTCCAGTAAGTACAGTTGGACCTCGGTTGTAGAACTCAATTTGTTTCGCATTTGTGTGTGAGCACTGGAAAGTTCAAGACCTGACCATATTTTTCCCCTAAGAATTAAGGAGAAACCAAATCATTGGTTCTGAGGTCCCCAAATTACACCTATCAACTCATTATGGAGACTTTCAGCCATCTCGACTGCCACTGTCTGGGATTCGCTCTGGCCATCCAGTTAGTTTCTGAAGTTAGCAGTCACTTTTCCGCCTCTGATGGTCGGAGTTGTTTCGTGGTTGACGATGTCACTCCTTTTGTTACCTTTCCTGCTTTAATCACATCCCTCTCCTCCCCCACCCCAATATTGCCCATGTTGCCTCAGCCATGTTGCCCTCGGCAGTCAAATCAGACAAGTGGCAACGTGAGTGCCCTTTCATAGCGATTTTTTAAAACTCTTTCTTGGTTCTTACAGTTTTCCTCTTGATTTTAGCGCTGCTCCCACCTTCTTTGGAGTCATGGTTATGATCTCTCAGACAAATAAAAAGCACAATGATGAATTTTTTTAATAAATCATTTTATTGGGAGCTCATACAGCTTTTATAGCAATCCACACATCAATTGTATCAAGCACATTTGTGCTTACATTGCCACTGTCATTTTCTAAACATTTACTTTCTACTTGAACCCTTGGTGTCAGTTTCCCTTTTATTCCCTGCCCCCCTCCCTTGTGAACCAGTGAAAAATTATAAATTGATACTGTTTTTATACTTTACATAGTTCACTGTCTCCTTTTACTCACAGTTCTGTGGTTCATCTCCCTGGGGTGGTGGGGTGCTGGTGTGTGGGAATGTTATATGCCGATCCCTGCAATTGATTCCCCCTTTCTTCCCTCACCTTCCCCCTACCTTCAGGGTATCACTACTTCCATTACTGTTCCCGGGGGGCTTATCTATCCAGCATTCCATGTGTGCATAGCTCTTATCTGTACCAGTGTACATGATCTAGTCTGTGTTGGTTTGTAAGGTAGAACTGGGGTCATGATAAGGGTGGGGTTGTGGTGGGAAGCATTAAAGAGCTAGAAGAAAGTTACATGTTTCATCAGTGTTATGCTGCATCCTGGTTGACTCATCCCTTCCTTGGGACCCTTCTGGCCAGGGGATGTCCAATGTTCTTCTGGTACAGATGGACTTTGAGTCTCCACTCCAGTCCCCCTTGTTCCCAGTTTTAACGCAGTAGCACAGGCACTATATGTTGTCTGAGCCAGTGCAGCACTTAGACTGAAGTCATTTGTGGCCAAATGACTCACTTTCTGTCTGTACAGGTTTTTTTTTTAAAGTTGGGTTTTCGGTTTGGACTATAGAGTAAAGTTAAGGACACCCCACAGATTAAGAGCATGGCATAGGAGCAGGCAATATTCCATTCTGTTGTGCATAAAGTCGCTTTGGGTCAGAAACGACTTCGTGGCACTTAAGAACAGCAGCAGCAAGAACAACACACTACAGTATGTACTGTCTGGATGGCCTCATTTCAGAGAGTTTTCATGAAGGACGTATGTCTTTTTCATATAAACTCTGTAGACTGTGATCCCCCGGGTACACGAACAGAAGCTGGAGCACAGATGGATACCTTTGGGGTCATCCTCATTAATGCAAGAGATCAACTCTCATTTTGAGATTCCAACCAAAGCCCATGAACCACAGAGCTAGGCCAATAGGAGGCCAAGTCAAGGAGTCACACATTCATTTGCCTCTCCTTTGAAGTCAGAGCCCCCAGGCTGGATCCAGGAGGATCAAGAGTCTTGTGGACATTGGTTCTAGTCCAAGTTCCCCAAAGCAGGAGACCAGTCTATTGGCCCTCCCTCTGTATTGATCATTGGGCAACAAGATGGAGAGCTGGAGGGGGCCAGGGAGGAAGGTTCTGGCCCACCTGGGCGCCATTTGCTTTACCCAGACATCGGGAGCCCACAGGAGGCTTCAAAGTCACTTTAATTTTTAAGAAAGTATTTTTCAAGTGCCATTTACCAGTGTATACGCCAAGAGTAATGAGCAAAATGGAGGCATTTGTCTTTTAGATGAACCCACAGCATCGCCCCCGCTTGCCTTCCTATCGAAGTGGTCAGTGCTGGTGCTGGTGTTGGTGCTGGTGCCTTTCTGTCACAACAGGAGAGCCCTCCACAATGTGATGGGCCTGCCTGGCTCCTGCCAGGCTGTCTCAGACAGCCATCTGGGGAAAACGCAGTGAGGGCTGAGAGCTGAACTCTGGAGGGCCTTGTCTGGGAGCAGGGAAAACTCTTTCCAGGAACCTGGGGACATTTGTGAAGGACCCATCAAGGACATTGCTTGCATCTCTGTAGCAAGGAGCCCTGGTGGTGTAGTGGATACACATGGAGCGGTTAACCTCAAGGCCAGTGGTTCAAACCCACCAGTCATTCCTCGGGAAACGGTTGAGGCTGCCTACTCCTCCTATAAAGGTCTAGAGTCAGAGAAACCCAAAGGGGCCCTTCTGCCCTGCCCTATAGGGTTGCCGTGAGTCAGAATGGAAGCCATGGAAGAGAGGTTGAGTTTCAGGGCTACAGAGTAGAGCTGCTTGATATGGGAGCTCCTCACAGTGTGGTCTACGCAGACCGCCTCCCCGCCTCATCTGAGTTTGTCTCCACCTTTGCTTGCTGACTGGACTGGCACTGTTAGGGGTGGAAAGGAGTCAGCTCCTTTTGGGGTGTAGGACTCCCCCCCACCCCCCGATGGTTCTGTCCGGTCCGCATTGCGTTTCTAACTACAAGCATTGGTTCAAACCCATCATCTGCTTCAAACCCATCATCTGCTTCAAGGGAGATAGATGAGGCTCTCTGCTCCCATAAAGATCGACAGACTCAGAAACCCGAGACTGGGGTGCTCACCATGTTGATCACGACCTACTTGTCGATTGCAAATGCAGTGTGGATAGAGCACATGACATTAAAAAAAATAGAGGGGTCAGGGTGAGGGTGAGGGTTGGTGTTAGACTTAGGGCTAGGGTTGGTGTTAGGATTAGCGTTAAGAGTTAGGTCAGTTGAGATCGGCGTATTGAGTGCCCCAGCCCTAGACAGAATCTTGGCGACTCAGAACCAACTTGCTGCAAGTGGGTTAGAGGCTAGCCTGCTAACTGCAAGGTCACAAGTTTGAACCAACTCACTGCTCAGTGAAAGTAGCTTCCAGACTAAGCTAGACGAGGAAGAAAGGCCTGGCGATCTACGTCCCCAAATCCATTAACACCTGAGAGATCACAGTAGCTAGATTAGCAACCTTTGAGGGGTTGGTTCAGTCCTGGACAGTATTTCTAGTGCACTGTGCTTTGGGTTGCTATGCACCAGAGGCCATCTCAATGGACGCCAGCAACAGCAGCAAGGGCAACAATGAAATCATGCTGGCCCTGAGGGGGTAGATAAGCCCAGTGGTGCGGGCCTCCCAACCCACACAATTTTAAAGTCAATTTTAAAATAGTGTTTGAAGAGGGGAGGATAAGCCCAGCGGAGCCTTTAAGCTCTCCCAACCTTTGCTTAAATTGTTTTTAAAGGACCCAGAGTGACTTAAACCACCCCCAGCCCCACCCCTTTTACACAAGCCCAGACCCTCAGCCAGAGCTCCACGCACGGACACACCCACCCGGTTTATTTCCGAGATCCATCATCCAGGGCAGACACAGTGATGGAGAAGATGACTCAGGGAAAGAGGTGCCTCAGGTGAAGCACAGGGTCACACGTTTCCGGGAAAATTCCACGGGCACATGGAGGAGGAGCTCTGCTCTCTCTCTCTCTCTGTATGGATTTATCTACAGCCTGACTTCCTTTGTGGGGCAATGACTGTGACTGCTACACAGAGCCCATCAGTAAAATAGTAGCGCTCAGACCGAAGGCACTTTTACTGACCAAGCAGTGTCCTTAATAAGAGCATGATGAGATCTTCTGTGGTGGCTTGCTTTCGGGAGCATGTGCTTTTCCTAGGGTCAAGGAGCCTTTGGGTGGCCTGGAGTCCATGAATTATGGATGGAGTATTGTGTTGGTTTCTGCATCAGAGGAATAGAGGGGGGGATGGAGCTTGATAAAAGGAGTAAAGTGTAGGAGAAG